>JARKIA010000439.1:0-88084 GCA_029289565.1 Mycena galericulata | reverse complement strand
GTACGTCCTGCCAGGTAGCATGCTCGCCCATGGTCGGCGCGCTGCTAGTTGTTTAATATTTTAAAGGATACGAGGTGATAATGCTCGTTGGAGGCGATTGGCGTTTGTTGTACTGGGGAAAAGGTTTGTGAAAGGATTTGGTGGATATGGTGTTTTCGTTCGTCGGCGAGGCTCGTCGCAGAGGTCCAGATCTGTCCAGATCGGCTGTGGTGAGTAGATTTGATAGTTTAATAGTTGTATCCGTTGGAACAAAGAGCATTAAGGGTAGTGGGGTGCCGTCGTTCGCCGTCGAAGCCTTGTGAGCACCATTATTTCCTTGAATATCGATGTTCAATCGTTAGCGAGTGTCGTCCCTAAAGTGGCAACCAAATTGCCGAATAAGGGTTTATCGTTTGAAGGAAGTTCGTCGTCGTTGACCTGAGCCGCCGTGGAACGAGAGGGCATGCGCAGAGCGCATACAGCCCTCACACCGCCCCCGTTGGAGAGAAATTGGTGGCATTGACCTCTGCGGAGGACAAGGCGTTCAAGCGCAGTGAGTTGTATAACCCGAGCGATTTCAATGTGGACTCATCTGGAGCAGAAGCGCTCGCCCTGAACGGCGCGCAGCCAGATCCCGTCTTGCAGCGTTGGCTGGACCGATACATGCCACTTCCGACCAAAGTAAGGCCTCCGGGCTATGTGGCCGGCGGGGCGGTGCGGGAGCGCATCAGACAGCGCGCGGAGGCACGCAAGAAGCGCGTGGACCGGCTTTTGGCGCTGCGTGCGGCTTGTAGGCCGGGGGTTATCATTAGTCGCCCCATCATCGCCGTCAGCACCAGACCGCCTGGACACATCCCAGGAATGGAGGCCTGGAAGCAGCGCGAGTTGAAAAGAGCCCGGCGGGCGTGCGTCGCGCAGTTGATGAAGTTGCGGGGGAGTGGGAGTAAGGGCGGGGTCCGCGCCAAGAAGTAGTCAGTTGATGGCGGAAGGCGGGGTGGGTGCGCATCATTATATTCTTGGAAAATAGGAGATCTAGTTAGTAGAATGGATCTGGTCGTAAATTGGCTCGTGATGCGAAACACTTACTGTACAAGGGTTCTTTCTAGGACCTCGTGTGTTTTCATCTTCTTAATCATGTGTTGGACTCAAAGAATTGATATCATTCATCACAAAATTCGGGGCTACTGCTGTGCGGCCCGCGCACGAGGGCGAGGACGCATGGAGATAGGCGCAACGCCGGGATCCATCAATTCCGCGAGGGTGTAGGCCACAGCGGTGCACGGGATCTTCTCCTGAGAGGGATAGAAACGAGCGTTGCAGAGTTGTCGGCCGCGGGAGGGCACCTCGGCGCAACCGCAATAATTGAGGGACACTTCATGAGGTCCGGAGGCGTCCATTATCACGAAGTCGTTGTCAGCAACGGGGGCGGGGCAGAAATCGTACAGCTTATGGCCTAGCTGGATTCGCAGGCCTGCTGCCTTCAATGTAACCCCGACAAGGCCGGGGGAAGTCCACATCTTGAGGCAGATTAGTACGACAAAAAACATAAATCGTTGTCCTCACCTCAATACGATGCAAGGGAGTCTTGATATGTTGCTCCACCATGCACTCCTTGCATAGCCATTCCGCAGCGAAGCAATGAAGGCAGCGGAAGGTCGGGTTCTTGTGCGCGCATGTCGCACATTCCTTGCCGCGTTGGTGGTCTTGGGTGTTGTGATAATCGAATTCCAGGTCACGAATGGCCTGGAGTGTGAGATCCTGCGAGCTGTAAGTATACGGATTTGGGGTATGAGAAAGAAGCGGCACACTTACACGATACGAAGGGTCCATGATGGCGAGAAGAGAGGTGGGTGGATTGCCGTTTTGAGATCACCTGCCTATCTGTATCTGGATTCTGGGCGAGTCGCGTACTCAGAACCAGGAAAGAAATAAAAACACAATGAAAAACACGTCGATTCATGTAGATTGAGACACAGTGAATACCGACAACGACGCGACCCCATAATAAAACGACTCATCCATGCATTTCACCCCATCTCCTCACGCTCGCGTCGAAATTGGTGACGGTAGGCATCGGCCGCCGCTTTCGTTGGGAAGGTCAAGACGGTTGGCGCCTCATCTGAAGGGGGGCGTGCATGGTACAGCCTCATGGCCTCGCCACTGAGAGTGTAAGTGTCCAGAGTATCGAGGCAATGGAAGGTGAGAGGCTTACACTTCTGTAGTAGCGTCTTCATCTACCAAGAACCAGATGGGCCGGATTTGTCTGACGCCGCCGTTGGTATCCTTCATGAAAAAGGTGCGGAAGTCGGCCAACGAGGTCAGGTACTTGGTACAAGTACGGAGAGTGCGCGCCACGTAGCACGGCTTGATGGGTGAAAGGGTGCAGCAAAAGTCCTCACTGCAGTCGAACGCCAAGTATCTATTTAAAAGGTGTCAAGACCGGTGTACTGTGAAGAGTTGACGCGATAGTACCTGTCTTGCGTGAATAGATTGGGAGGGATATGGTACCAACAGTCGTCAGATTGACTTGACATGCGGCTCGCTCGGATGGGTTCGGTGGGGCGTGCAAATGAAATTGTTGTCGGCGTCGGCGCCAAGTGAAAGAGGCGTGCTCATGTGAGTTGTCCCAATTTGGAGTTGCCATCAATTTCCCCATCATTTTGATTTCGCCAAGATTTCGCCTCATCCACGTCGCAACAGCAGCGCCGCGACGTGGATGAGGCATTCGTCTCTTACAATTTACACAGTACACTATCCTTCGTGACGACCGTGCCCTCCTTGCCCTCCTTGTATTCTCCCTGCTCTTGAGTGGTGTCCATCTCCGAAAATGTGAGGTGACCGGAGCAATGGAGCTGGCAACTTATATCGTACGACACACAGATATCAGACGACAAAAAGTATCTAGGAGAGAAGGAGAGAGAGGAAGTCAGTTGGTATTTCTTTCGATAATGACGGCTGGTCTCTCACTTTTGCTTTAGGAATAGGAAGTCGACATTGACCATGGATTCTCCCTTTTGCAGATCCGTACCGGTTTTTTTTTTCAAGCGGAAGGTTCCATCGAGTGCCAGGATAGGACAAGTGAGAGAGGGCTCGGGTTTGCTCATGGTTGACGACGAAGATAGGGATGGGCGATATATCGCGAAGGTATGATTTATCACGATCTAATATTCCATGTGCTGATACGTGTAGTCGCTTCCTTTCTGCCATGCCGCCCAAGAAGAGAGGCGCAGCGCTCACGATAGTGCCAAACAGCAACAGCGAGAGCGACGACGACGTGGTCGAACGTCCCCACCGCGTCGAATACCTCCAGGAGCAGCATGTCCACCGTGGCGCTGACGGCCACATGCACCACAAATTTGCCTTGGTAGAAGCGCATGCGTCTCCGAGCAAGCAGCGCAAATCTGCACCTAGGCTCCTCCCCGATTTCTCGCCCTCTGGAATCGATCGCTTCGAAGGGTGGGTGGCCGGGGATGCGCAATTTGAAGGAGAGGAGGACGGACCGGTGTATGATGTAGCGGGCGAGGGTCGGGATCCTGAGGAGCGTGGGCCCATTCGCAAGGAGCCCCGAGCGCTGCGCGCATCGGTGCGTGCTCTTTTTCACCCGTCGCTGATGTTGCTAATGCCTAGCTGGATGTAGGACAACGCTATAGGAATGTGGGTCAGCAAGAAGAAACCCCAAGCGTACCTCGATGAGCTCATACTTCTGGAGGGGCGTGGAGAGTACGGGGAGTACGATGAGTGCATCCTCTGCAGGGTTGCTGCCGCTATCTACCGTTGCCGGGAGTGCTTCACAGACGACCTCTACTGCCAGAAGTGCATAGTGGCTCATCATGTCGACACCCCGTTGCATAAAATTGAGGTACCCGAAACGTAACTCTTCCCGTATGCGAACGCTAATCATAGACAGATCTGGGATCCGAAGGAGGGGATGTTCGCGAGGACGACTTTGAAAACACTGGGCTTACGCATACAGCTTGGGCACGGGAAGCGAGGAAAAGGACGACGGGGACTATGCGTGCTACCCAGCACAGCGGTTGACGATGACTTTGTCGTGGTCGCCTCAAACGGCATCCACGAAGTTGGTCTCGACTTTTGCAACTGCTCCACCGCTCAGCCGCACGACATTCAGCTGATGCGTGCTCGGTGGTACCCGGCTACCGGCAAGAATCCCCGAACCGCGGGCACTTTTTCGGTGCTGCGGCGGTATCACTTAATGGCGTTGGAATCCAAATGCTCCGGCTCTGAATTTTACAACAGCCTCGCGCGTGAAACGGACAATTCGGGTACGGAGCCGGTTCGGGTGAGTGTGGACGTCCCTGCGCGATGCGATGCGTTCTGACACTGGGCGCAGGATCGGTATGACGAGTTTCTGCGCATGACGCGCGAGTGGCGGCATCTTCAGATGCTGAAGCGCGCCGGACGAGGCCACGACCCGACTGGCGTGGACGGGACGAGGGCGGGGGAGTGCGCCCTTCTTTGCCCTGTTTGCCCGCAGCCCGGCAAGAATTTGCCGCCAGACTGGAAGAACGCGCCGAAAGAGAAACGGTGAGTCTATGCCTCAGATATAATGGACATAGACTGAGTCAGGCGCCGCTTAGACATCTATACGCCCTATTCCTCGCTCTGGATGCCAATTTCCGGATGCGGAGGAAGAAGATCTCGAGCGAGGAGAAAGATCCGTCCCTAGGCGACGGGTGGTCTTTCTACGGGAAGATAGCACCGTACTACGACTACCTCGCAAAGAACTGGAACCAGAAACAGGCGGTGAGCTCTAATGCGTCCTGTTTCCATTGATGGTTGTTCATCGTCAATGCAGCAGAGCACATGTGTCGCTCACGACGCGGTCGACAAACCGGATCGCGAATCACGAGGCACGGCTTCGTCGGGGATCGCAACGGTCGACTGCGCTCGCCACAACATGAAACGGCCCAACGCAGTGGGCGACTTGCAACTGGGAGAGCGGTAGGGCCTTAAGTACCATGCAATATAACCTGCTCACAACACTCTTCAGGTATATCAGCATGGACTACATCTTCTTCATGGGGCTCGCCGGTAGCGAGGTATCTGAACTCTACGTTTCGTACGACATCGCGTGCCAGTGGCACAAGAACATCTGGGATCGCATGAAGACTTTCGACGAAAGTATACAGCTCCACCTGGGGAAGAAGTACTACGTCTTCCTGATCCCGAAGTTCCACTTGCCTGCTCACATCGAGGCGTGCAACGTCCTTTTTTCCTTCCACTTAACGCGATACGTCGGGATGACAGATGGGGAGGCACCGGAGCGCGGGTGGTCTAGCCTGAATCCATTGGCGACCAGCACGGCTGAGATGGGACCTGGAATGCGGAGGGATACAATCAACGACGCTTTCAATGATTGGAATCACAAGAAAATCATTGGCCTGGGTATGTTCCACGGACTCGACGATATGGGTATGACACTGACGCTGCATACAGGGAAATGGGT
This sequence comes from Mycena galericulata, assembly GCA_029289565.1. Lineage (NCBI taxonomy): Eukaryota > Fungi > Basidiomycota > Agaricomycetes > Agaricales > Mycenaceae > Mycena > Mycena galericulata. Next base: position 82,638 of record JARKIA010000439.1, on the reverse strand, counting down.
GTTGAGGAAGGTTACGGAATGCGTGCCAGAGTTGATCACTTGTAGCGTCGAGTTGGAGGAGCTCGAGGATTCCCTTCGAAATTTGGGTGCGGGAGACACGTTGGAGGCGTGGAGAAAGGAGGTTGAGGCCTGGGAGGAGGATGCGAAGAACCCGAACCCGTTCGCGTCGAGGGTGAAGCACAAGACAGTACTGGACGTTCGGATGGAGATGGCGCAGGAGGTCGAGCGGGAGATGGACGAGAATTTGCTTGAGGGCATGGAGATTTCGGAGGACATGCATGCGACGGAGATGATCGGGATGGGCCTCCAGCTGGAGGAACTACAGTGAGTCGGCCCCTTGAATGTGTGACAGCAATGACTCACATGCGGTATCAGGCGGAATCTGGCGTTCGACGTCGGCCGGGTGGGGAAGCATCCAACCTCAGAGCAGCGCACCAACATGACGGAGCGATCAAATAAGCTGCGGCGAAAGCTACTCACCTGGATGGATGCGCAGGTGACCTTCATCCCGCATGTCGCCCTTTTGCGTGCGGAGGAGGACCGAGCTCGCCTGAGAATCGCAGCGACGCAGGCGCAGCCGGGGATCCAGGTGCAGCACATGACGCTCTGGATGCCGTCCAACATCAAGAACCGCGTTGAGTGCGACCTCGAGCTCTACGAATATGAGTTTCACCTGCGCGTCGCACAGGGGAACGAGGCCCTGGAGGACGTGCGTCACCAGCTCCTGATACGAACGCACCTGTACAAGTACAAGGATCGATTCGCTCGCGGGGTCAAAGCGAACACCCGGTGTCAAACGAAGATCGATGGTGTGGAGGAACGAGTTCGACGCGCGGCGGACCGCTACCGTGCAGCACGACGAGCGCTAGTGGGGCTTGGGAGCCAGGTGGAGGACAGGTCTTGGGAGGTTACGCTGCGGCTGCTGTTGGAGGCGGATGTGAGGGGGATGCCTCGCGCGCTGTTCCAGGACCCAGAGCGCAAGAAGTTGCTGCTGCAGAAGGGGCCGGAGGCGCGGAGAAAGGCGGAGATCGCAGGGACGGAAGCCAAAGTCAAGATGTCGTGGATCTGGCGAAACCCGGGAGTAGAGGACGAAGAAGGCGGTCTGAATGAAGGTACGCACATCTAATAAGTGAAGGTGCTTTTTTCTCATTGATGGTCCCCAGCGCTGCGATTGGAGTGGGCAAAAACCCGGGCATGCTTCCTGCGCCAGCAAGAACAGCTAGACTTTCTGGAGGAGGAGATGCGATGCACTCTCCAGTTCCTCCGGTGGCGTGCGGACTGGTGGCACGAGAGAGCAGGGCTACGTCCTCAAGCGCCGACAGACGAGGAGGAGCTAGACCCGTTCACCGCATACGCCCCGACCCACTCGGCATACGGGGAAGGCAATGTCGCGTACGCCCGTCGCCAGTCTGCCCGTTTGGTCAAGCTCGCCAACCGCTTCGAGACAGAATGGACAGACGTCGAGGACTTCATCAGCATGGGAAGAACGGCACTCGGCGTCGTGGAGGAAGATAGCGATTTTCTGGATGGCGATGGCGAGGATTCAGAGGAAGCGGCGGACGAGCAGCCAGTGCCGCCACGGCCGGACCCGGCTTCGTCTGTGCCTGCGCGTGGTGAGGACGCAGTACCGTAGAGCCGCCTGTACTAGATATTTGCTTAATCGGGACATCGGAGTCGTTGCCAAACACCTTTGATGCCAAACATGATTCAAGAAAACAAAGGCAACATCCTCGACGTCGCCATCAATGGTGAGCTCAAGCCCTCGGAAGACGGGGACTCAAAATGGAAGGGCCTCTAAGGCGATGTATCGCGAGCTTTGCGCTCTCCAAGACGCCATCAACGGTGAGCCCGGCCTTTACAGTGCCCTGGACGTTGCCCAATCCAAAAAGGGAACGATTCTTAGGCTATGGATCGCGAGAACTCTGGTAAGAGTTTTTAATACATCGTCTATAGACCTGTAATCTGAGGCTCCGATACATCACTCCCCCAGGATGTGGTGGGGGTCCCGCAGAGGCAACAGGTGGCGGCAAGAGGGCCCTCCATGTCGAAGCTGGGCGGGCGTACGTCGAAATGTTGACATGGGCCGGTTGTCACGGTCGAAGATTTGAGCGCGGACAACAAGCGGGGCAAGACGCTCAGGACTCGCGAGACAGAGGAAGGCGCGACGGCTGCGGATGACATCTAGACTAGAGACAGGCGTAAGTACATGCTCCGATACATAGAAGCAGGAGGTAAGATAGATCGCGACAATGACGCGTACGGTTGACGGCGGTGAACGGAGGATAGATGAGGGTAAATGGACGATGGAGGAGCAGACGTGGACGATTGGGGCAGTGGCAGGGAAGGTTAGAGATGAAGTATGTCAGAAGTCTACTCACCTGCAATACAAGTCGCGCCTTCACCAACTCCCCATCGACGTCGACCACACACGGATACACGCCCTCCGTCCGTCTTGCTGCCCGGTGGCAGCTGAGCGCTGAGCACCGAGCGGTCGTCCGCGTAAGTGATCTCGAGGCCTAAGTCCGGCGGATGAGAACGAGGCATGGATTGTAGGTCGTGGTGCGAGGAGAGTATCTGCGGAGGAGTTAGTATGTGTTAGAAGCTCTCAGTGATAGGGCAAGACGGTGGAGGCGCCAAGGATGAAGGGTGTGAGAGTGAGGACGAGCAAGGAGGGGGAGGGGAGGAGAGCAAGGGTGAGCGTGGACGAGGGGAACAGAAGAGAGAAGGAGGGAAGGTGAGAGAAAATGGACAAAACGACTCACGTCTACCCCACCCCCCATCCCGTCGCCACCTTCCACCCTCCTCGTTCGTCCCATCCTCGGCCTTGTCCTCCACCCTACTTTCCTCCTCCGTCACGGAATCCTCAAACCGTACTAACATCATTCCCAGACGTCCTCGCCACGATCCGCCATATAACGCGCCCTCTGAAGTCCCGGAGACGACGCTCTCCCCCAAGATCACCACGTCGACGATCGCATCCGCTGACCCGCCGCCGCCCGTAGACAGCATGACAACCTGGTCTCTCGGCCTCGGCGGTGGTCGGGTAGAGGTACGCGTAGGTGCTGGGGATGCCAAGAGAGGCAGCGCGGTACTGGGGCATATCCGGTGTACGTACGATTTACATGCTGGTTGAGTAGAAGAGTGGGCAAAGGAGGAAAACGAAAAAGACTCACCACACTACAGCCCTGCAAAGCTCTCGTGGTTGTCGTACACCAGCCTCATGTGCCACCACTTGAGCCCCTCCGCATCGCTGTCCGTTGCTCCTGCGACAGTCCCCATACTCGTCGTCGTAGTCATCCAATCCCTTCTGGACAGAAGATACGACCAGAGAAAAGTGGGGGAGAAGCGTATGGACGGACATCATGTCCAATTCCACGCCACTCGACGTGGTTGCGGACGCGTTTGGGGTACGTCCCAGCGCATGCCGTTCTCGTCCGCATTGGAACGAGGGTTAGTCTTGATGCACCGATCCCGACCCCCATGTGCGTTGCGGGACGCACAGTGCTTGCGAAGGGGACGGATCATGGATGTGTCCGCCTCCGTAACGCGACTTGAGTGGCTCGTGTGTCCTCCGATCGTGAAACATCGTGCGTCCGTGGCATCGCCGACGCGGGAGACACGTTCCGACGCGGAAATGAGATGAACGTTAGGAGCGCGACGGAAGATTGTGCATTTTGTAGCGCGGAGGGCGGAGGCGGATTGGGGGTGGGTGTGAGCAGCGGTGTCCGTGCCATCATAGAAATGAAGGCAATGGAAGGAAGAAGGGGGTGGCACATGTGATGGACCGGTCTGGGCAGGGCAGGAAATGAGGGAAACAAGCCGAGGCAGTGGAGTGAAGGGAAGGGAGAGCGTAGATGCGATTCGATTGCAAAGTGAATGTAATGAAAAAAAAGGGAGCAATCAGATGGAGGAGTAGGGGGCAAAGGGATTTTGCCGCTGCATTGCCGTTGCTGCATGCAGCGGCAATCTCTGCGGCAGTCTGCGGCAGTCAACTTTGCGGCACATGTTGAATCGGTCCCGAAACTGTGTGGGGATGTAGTCCTGTGGTGAATACATTGTTTACCATTGAGATATGTGGAGGTACTCATGGTTTTTAGGGCGCTGGAGAACACTTAAGTATTGCTACAGCGGCAGTCTGCGGCAGTCCTGCGGCAGACACATCAGGAAAAGTTGAAATTCTATAAAGACACAAGGGCCATTATGTGGGTCTATGTTGGTCTATGGTGAGCTATAAAGACATCCCGCCAGTCTATGTGGGTCTATGTTGCGCTCTGGTCGTCTATAGATCTCGGGCCATAGCTTTTATGTCTATGAAGATGGGCATCCATTATAAGGGTCTATACGTGTCTATGATGGTAAAGTTGGAACAGCGCTCTCACCGAGCATACCCGTGTACAGCGCCGTACCAAACAGCTCACGTCCCGGACTCCCGGCACAAAGCACGCCTCGAAAACAGTTTCTTTTTTGTTAAAATTGGTTACTTAGCTACGGGAAGCCCTCAATACATGTTACTTGATGTGTTCCTTGACAAGGCATACAGAAGATCGCGCGCCTCGACTCGCACAACGCGCCCGCACTTCTCCCGGTGTAAACAGTACATCGGCACTCGCGCACGTGAAACCCCGCCAGACGCATCGGAGCGGGACGTACCAGCGCGACGGCCCACCAAGTGGCAGACTTGTTGTGCGGAACGGGGACGCGGGGTGTTCAAGCGGAAGTGGGTGGTGTAGGCAACATAGTGTAGCCGCAGACTTGAGTGCTAGCTAATTGCGGGGCTGTGAGGAGGGCGGGGAGCGAGAGGCGGGCGCAGGAAGCGAGATTTAGGTGGGTGGACGAGTGCACGCAGGTGCGCGAATCGAGTTGAGGGTGGGGCAATGGAGATATAACGTAGCCATAGATTTGGGTGAAGAAGGCTGAGGACGGCGGGCAGCGAGAGCGAGAGGTAGGCGCAGAATGCAACTCACGCGAGGCCGAGCTCATTCCAGTCGGCCCAAGAGTGCGGTCACACCTGGTGCGCGACACGTGAGCGTGTATGAGACGATTGAGGCGATGCGAATGGATGTACCCGATTCCCTGCCAGTCGAAACGTGTGCATGCGCAAGCCGCACAGGCTGCACCAACGCCGATTGAAGCCAGCGGAGCATACGGTGCGAAGGGGTGAAAGACCCGGAGGGCCGAAGCCGCGCCCGCGGAGTCATTGATCTTGGCTGGGGTGTTATGTGGGCGAGGGGAACGGGGGCCGCCATCTATCGCGGTGATGTGTCGTCGTATTGAGGTAGGTAGATGGCACAGTGACATGAGAGGTATCGCACGTGCGTGGTCCGTGCGCGTTGCGTATTGACAGATTGATCCCATCGTCTTTTTCCCTCTACCACTATGTTCTCTGCCTCACGCCCTCTCTTCTCGCCTCCGTCTCGCTCGCTCCCAGACTCCTTCCTCTGCCTCCTCTGCCTCCCACTGCGCCCCTGCCTGCCTCTACTGCCTCCCGCCCTTCTTCTGCCTTCGCCCCCATTGCACTCAGTCTCCAAACCGGCTGCCCAAAGCTCAAGCTGAAGCTCCCAATCTCGCCTCGCATTCTCCTCCTCAAGCCCCAAGCCAAGCTCAAGCTCCTAGTATCAAGTGTCTCAAACGTTGTCAAGATTCCCAAACCTCCTGTCTGCTCAAGTTAATTCCAAGCCCCCGTCGTCAAAATCTTCGGTCATCACAACCTCAAGCTTCAAACCTCGTGGCAACCGGTCCCTCAAGCACGCTATTTTCTCCCTCCCTCCCCTCCCTTTTATCAGTGCCACCGTCCGCGCGCATCGCCCCCCTCGCTCCTCTCGGCCATCGCATTGTAGCTACGTGTGTAAAGTTCCATCTATGTACATACATTGTACCAATGCAATACAATATATTTTGTTTCCTATCCATTTTGGGCAGCACAATGTCGAACAATTAGCTGCTATGGCTGCTATGAGTTCTATCGGGGTGGTGGTCTTCATAGACATGGCTCGGTCTATCATAGACATGGCGCTGTCTATGATAGCACATGGCTCTGTCTATGTTTGTCTATATGGCAACTCCCGCCCCTGGACCTGTCTATGAAGACGGGTGTTTGCTATGGCCTCTTTCACATCTATTTTGGTCTATACTGGTCTATATATGAATTTCAGATTTTCCTGATTGGCAAACAGCTGCAAATATTGTGCAGCGGCAGTCTGCGGCAATTACAGCGGCATTTTTGGCACTTTGCTGCGGCAGTCATGCTTTATGCAGCGGCAGTCGTGCGTCAGTCAGCGGCACTTCTGCGGTCCTCAGCGGCAGTTTATGTCGTGACACAGCGGCAGTGTGACATGTCTGCGGCAATGTTCAACAGCGCCGCCGCGACAGTCTGTTCAATGCTGCAAGTCTTCTTTATGCGGCGTGCATATGGAGTCCTGCTTTACTATATCATCGGAAAAATGTACCTACCAGTCCACAAATAAAATTGTTCCTGCCAAGAATATATTCCTCGCCGCAGTTGCACACGTCGTTCAATGGCAGTGTGGCTGCTCACCGTTGAACTTGAATCTTGATCACTCCGACGCAGACACCATCCATGCCCCTGGATCTCCGGGTTCATTTCATTTCTCAACCAACACACAATGATGAAACTATGCATATCGAGCCCTCAAAACATCGCTCCGTGCATTTGTCCAACCGTTGTTCCGAATTTATAGCTTCGTCTCTCTTTCTAATTCTACCACACTCAACCTTCTTTGCGCTACCCGTGTATGACCACTATCCCTTAACATCATCAGTATTGCCTCCTGGACAGGTTCTGGAGACGCACAGTGCTTCTACAACGGATGCGCCACTCACGTCGGCAACACAGCCACCCTGCGGCACTCTGCGGCACTCTGCGGCAATTTTTTTTCAGGGATAATCAAGCACACTAGATATCATCTTTGAGAAAAATGCTTCCTCCCATTCTGGTAGATGCACCAAGTCGCCTACCAGGTGTCAAACTCGTTAAAATTGGTTTTCAACTGAACGAATCAAAAAATAGTGTTCGGTTGAAAAACAACTGCGACCAGTAAATAGGCCACATACTCATCGCGACTGAGCCAATTTGGCTCCAGAGAGCTTGAATAAGTTAACCAGTGTGAATCTGAGCCAGATATCCCTGCAAATAGAACAACGAGGCCAGTCAAATGCGAATATATTGCACGGGTGCCTTGATCATTAAATTTGATTCACCCAAGTCTTCACGTCGACATGATTAGGGACTCTGGAATCCAGATGCCTTGAGGAGGTGGAATCCAGCGACATTTTCATACATGACCGTCCTGATGAACTCTCATTTCAATCGCCAACGACGTTGCGATCGTCAAATGGTGCGTACGATCAATTCCTTGCTTTGACACCGCAACGTCGTTCAACCCAATATTTCTTTTTACTATCCATGTTGAAACTCTTCAGATGACCCACAGTGGTGTTCATTTACGTGATTCATACCTCATATCGGACTTTTGGGTGTATACAGTGCTTTCGAGGGGCATGCGGCACTGCGGCAACACAGCTACCCCGCGACAGTCTGCGGTAGTCTGCGGCAATCTTTTTGAGCATACCAGAAGATCATTTTTGGAACGAGGGTACATTTATATTGTTTCAGGACTGGGGTATGCCCTAGCATGTGCCAAACTGATCTATTCTGCCTTTCAACAGAATTAACCAAAAAAAAGTCCTCAGTTGGGAAACACTTGAGAGCACGACACGCATTAAAAAAAATAAGAAATTCTGGCCCAATTTTTGTGTACTGAACATGAGACCACTACTCGCCTCATTGGGCCCACAATTCATGGCCGACACGGAGGTGTGGGTATTTCTATTGCGGATTCATCGCACAAGGACTCAAACATCAATTCTCAATGAGAACAACCTCCATTTCGATGAACCGGGCAACATTTCTGGGTCACTATCCTCGCTGACGGTTGACCGCAGGGTAAGTGATCAGGCCTCACCAGAACTGTTGTTGCAAATAGCTAAATTTGTGTCGGTATCTAATTGTCATTGGAAGATGAATTTACTTAAGTAAATAAAGCCAAGTCCACTGTGCCTGATAAAGCCAAGTTAGACCCGAGCTCTTCTGTCACCCCCTGTTTTCAATAAATGTGGGGTATCAGTATCCTAATTCCAATTTATAGGTGCTCGAGTTCTTCATGGGTTCTTGAATGCCTCTAATGCCCGGGTGGTTCCTTACTATTACCGTCAAAATGAGGCAATTCAATTCTTCTCCTTCCCAAACTTATTGATATTTAATCGCCGTAGGTAGTTCCATACTTCCGCTAACTGAGTTGAAATTATCGGCCCAATCAAGGCATGCCGCAGACCAGTCAGGCTGTGCACAATCCGAGTCAATCTGCTCACAGTAAGATTCTTAGCGGCACACCCCACTTTGTTCTCGAACACCCGGATCACTAAATCGCCTTGCCGTTCTCGCGATAATTGGCAATCATAGGTCAGGTAGGATGTTCGCTTAGGTCGGAAGCGCGGTGTTCACATACTACTGGGTGAGTATTCAACATCATTGATGATTGCGCCAACTTCGGTGGCGGTCAGCAGTGTTGCCGTGGCCCACAGTAAATTGATATCTTGAGCTAGTAGTGTTCGGGGACGCCTACGATGTTATTTTATCCCAGAGAAGATTGCTGCGGCACAACAGTAAGATTGCCGCAGTGCACGCGGCAATACTTGCGTGACACCGCGGCAGTGTGACACGCTGCGGCAGTATTGCCGCTGACTGCGGCAATCTAAATTTATGCTGCGGCAGTCTGCGGCATGCAGCGGCACTTTCACCGTGCCCAGGAGTAGGCTATGGAAGACGGAATTCGATGGATGATTAAAAATGGATAGAAATGACTGGACGAAGGAGTAAAGAAAAGGGGGATAAACCGATGGACGCAAAAGGGAGGACGAGGAGGAAAGTGAAGGATGGATGCACAACGTACTCTGCATAATCTTCCTTAGTCAATCCCATGGGCGGCGTCGACGTCCTTATCCGACAGTGTAAGCCGTTGTTATCGTCCAGCAATCGTCCATAATTGCTGAACCTTTAGGTTTGGCTACCCTAGAGAACTTGGGTTTCGGCCAGCCATCTTTGCTACATGAACAAACAAAAAATTAGTCATCTAACATTGGTCATAGCCAAAATAAATTGAACAGAGATGGCACAATGCCCAGAAACAAATAAAAATCCCAGGGTGATTTTCTTCACCTCTTTACCAATATGTATACCTTTGTTCAACCCAGATTATGGTCTGGAACCAAAGAAAACACTTCAACTTCAATTTTGGTGATTGGTCATTTCTGCTTTGTGTTCGGGCATGTATCCGGCAATGATCAATCGTTACGTGTTCTTTCTTACTCTTGGCCGTGATAGCCATCAAGCGCGATCACGTGACCGTCGCGCCCACCCCGGGCTCGGATTTCAAGTGTTTTGGCTCATCCGTCCAGAACTTCTTGGCACCAGCATTTAAATATTTAACCACCCCCTTTTCTGTTCCCTCATTGTTTTGATGTTCTAGCAGCTTCTACACTTTAATCTGTCCAGTCGTGATGGGATGCTCCACAGATCTGCAATCATATAAGCTTTTCCCGGGCACTGTGCCGATACTTTGCACTGCAGGAATATCTCGAGGGATGAGTCTTTTAGAATATATACCTGGCCAACTCAATGTGTTCAGTAGCAATCAACTCACATACACGGTTTTGAAGTTGGAGCGAAGCATACAGCTACCATGCCTTTCTAACGTGGCCAACTGGCCTTGCCTGCATTCAGCCACAACCACAACTTTTGTGCATAATACTTGGATTTGACTATGTACTGTTCAGGATTGACTTGAGAGTGTCCAGGTCCAGGGCCACCGACGACCCAAGCTTGAACCCGGGTCGTTTTGGGTACTTCCAGGGATAGGTACCCTCTGCAAAAATATATTTTGGGGTACAGTCCCTTACCCAAAAGAGCAATGCTCAGGTTGATGGGCAAATATCTCTGCCATATGTAAGTCAAATTTCGGTCTGAGTTGCCTACTGAGGGCCCTTGGTCTGAAATACATTCCTGAATTCACCTTTTAGTCATCGGAGAAGTGGTCGTCAAGAATGGGCGGAATCATTTCCGGCAGTCAAAATATGACTTTCAACGTGGAAGCGCAATGGTGTGTCGCCGCGAAAACAGTATGTTAATGGGGTATTTTGGCTCCGGGAAGCACATAGGAGGAATGAGAGACATTGAAAACCCTTTCCTACGAAGCCCATCGAGTGTTGCCGTCGACAATAAACCTGAGTAGAGTAATAATTATCTTCTCGGTGAGCATCAAAGCTGTTGATCTCAGCCGAAAATTCAGCTAAGAATTTTCTCTGAGCCCATACATAGACTTGGTTTACACAAATTCTTCTGGGGGTAGGTAGACACAATGTTCGTTGATGTACCTACCAAGTTTTGGACCTGAGAGTGACCTCAAACCGTCAAGAAATGTACCGTTTCTCTTCGATGTTGTGTTGTGCTTCCGGGTTAGGGACTGTATAGAGCGTTGAAAAAAAAGTGTCAGCCTCTGGCTCTGATGAACTCACTGCTCAGTTTTTGAATTAAGCACGGCAATGTTGGTCATCGTGACGATCCCCGAACTACGCTTACTATTTAGCCCCTGATGTGTCCACGGACCTGCATGTGGAATTTTTGTTGATCTCAAGCGCAATTGAAGCTCTCTTGCTCTAGTAAAAATATGAGACATCTATATAGACAACATCTATTGACTGGCAAAATATGGGCTCAACAGAAGTTGTATAATGCACGAAAGAAATGAAAGACTTTTGTAACATTTTGTGACACTGCCAAACTGCCCGGTTCCACTTTCGGGACGTTCACGTTCATATCTCCCCCGGTTCATGCCCAAAACATTTTTTTTTTGAGTTTATATAACAGACCTCTGCGTGCTCAGGTTCCGCTGCCGAGAGGAAAAGGCCAAGGCTGTATAAAGTTGCCTGCGATCACTGACGTGGACACTAAAATAGTAGTGACCGTCAGACATGCTTTTGTGGGATACACTGTGTCTGCAGAGGGATCAGGTACATCCTGCACACCAATATTTTCAGTAGAGACCTCTCTAAGCAAGGGGTCTGCAGACTCGGATGTGAACGGAGCTATTTCCCATGTGAATGGTCCCAAATAGTACTATAACCTGAAGGTTCAGCTCCCGCCTCGAAGAGGCCCAATCCCACGTCATTTTGAAAAAGATCCAAAAATGTTCCGAGTACAGAAATTTGGCGTAGACTACCGTGCCAGTGGGATAGTATTCATTCATAAGAGTGTGCCATCGTTGATCTATGTCGCCAGGAGGAAGGTAATAGGTCCGTAGGTAGGTAGGAAGAAATCGGCGGTGTGGTGGCGGTCGGCAGGACCGGTGATTATGCCTTTCGAGGTAGGATACTGAAAATCGCCTGTTTGGAGCTTCTGTCCGGACTAATTTTATTTTCCCACGCTTTTTGAGACTGCAGAAAACAATTTTTCGGTGAAGCGGTCACTTTTGTGTTTTTTTGGTCGAGAATTTTTCGAAATCTTGTCCGGATTCCGGTATCCTACCTCGAAAGGCATAATCACCGGTCCTCGGTCGGCGCGAGTGACAAGGTGTTTGGGCAATGTTTGGGTCATAGAATCGGATCGTCGGACCTGTTTGCCGATCTTCCGCTTTGGAAACGTCCCTTTGCTCTTTATCCACTCGACATCGCGCACCATCTCCCCTCGCCGCTCGCATCCAAGCTCAGCCGCTCTCCCACTCCGCTCGTCCTCTGTTGCGCCCAAGCCGTACCAGCTATGTACTGCCGAGAAAATATTGGGCAGGCGTCAGGATGTGGGAGGTGGGCGTAGATTCGCCGCCGCTGCATGGTCCTTCCTCCCGCCCACATCGCCGTATCACTCCTGTATGACAGAAGATTACTGAACCTCCGCGCGGAAAACTGGCATTCTACCTTTGTGTACTCTGTTAATTTCATCGGGATTACTGCCCTGGAAGATACCGTTTTGACTCACGACGAGAACCGCTCCTCAATATCGAACCGACAACGATCTCGGGCTGGCAGCCAGTTCCTTTTGCATTTCTTCCTTGTTCTGCCACGAATGTCGTTCCGCGGACTCTCGATGATGCTGCTCGGGATTTATTCATCTGACATCACCTCAATCTGCCACATTCAAGTCCACTCTAGCTGCTCTTGTCAGTTGTTGTTGTCCCATCTATCGATGCTTTCGCACGCTGGAATGGAGCAAAGGCGTGTCTCATTGGATCTATCAAGATGTTGGCAAAATATTTGCAAGGTACAGTAGGTGCGCGCCTCCTTGCATGTCATTGAGCCGATAGGAAATTGAAAATATTTCAAGGTGGACCCACACGGACCTCGGTGAGAGGGCAACGAATGAATGGGAGAAATATGCTTGATCATCTGCATCAGCGCCCGCTCGGGCGAGTTTCCGCGCCGTGAATGGAAGAGCAACAGAGAACCATTCTCGGGTTTCTCGGGTAACATTTCGACCCTCAAATCGGATGAGCAGACCTCGATTTAGGGAATACTGACATCCATCTGCAAAAATAGCAGATCCGACCGTGTGGCGACTTGGATATATCAGCGAGTCGCTCGTGTCGCGCTAAATGGGTAACTCCGCTTTGTCGCCGTTTGATACGCAGTCCGTACTATGGTACCACGCAGCTCAAAAATCGTGGTTTAGAACAGGGCGCGAATATTTGATGCAACATTGAATCTCTTCTAACAGTACGTGCCTACATGGTGTATTATTCTGGCTTATATCATTTTTATTTGCAGTGTGAAAGAGAAGTTGCTGTTGTGGGCGCACTGGCTGACAGGTTCCTCCGAGGCCTCATGATGATGTACCAAGACATCGGTATGCTTTACGGAGGAAGCAATGCATGCGTTTTGTAGCAGCGGGCAACTGGCGGGTCAACCGGAGGACCCACAGATATCAGTCGTCCCTCTGGCCAGAATGCGAGGTATGTGGAGTCCTAGATCTCCGTCCAGCCTTCCTGTCGCATGGTGACTCGCCGCTCAAAGCTCACCGCCAGCAGGGAACAGTCGAAGAGAAAAGCGGCGTGAGACGAGAGTTCAAAAATCTAGGAAACCACTGCACCAGGCATGAGAAATTTGAGATAAAATCTGGGAAAGCCTGGGCAATACTATTCTCGTAGGTATTTTCAACAAAGTGGCCGAGGTTGATTATGTTGCGGCCCGTGCCGTCTAACTCCAGAAGAAGTACATGATTGAAGCCTGTGTTTCCAGCCACGATACAAAGTAATCTTGTCATTGCTAGCTTGATAAACAACCCCTTCTCTCTTCCGGTCAATATAATCAAGCTAAATGTCCATCAACCTTTTCGCCAACCGTGACTGCCGATTCAGTACGATTAAGTTCTGCCTCAACATTTGCGACGGGCCCTTTGAACCAATACCGACCACCATAGACGGGGATGTAGTAGTAGACAATGGCAAGTAATAGCACACCACCGAGCACCACGACGGTATAGTTCATTGTCGGTGAACTGGGGTCCGGTGCCGACGGGAACATTAAAACGATGGTCATGAACCACATCCACAGCACAGCAATTATTGCCACCGGCATGCTCTGCAATTTTAAAAATGAGATTGGGGGCATCCCATGGAGCGAATAGACGCACAAAACTGCCAAGATGGAACGGTCCCTTCTTAAAAGGCTGGCCACCGAGATATCTTGTGGCGATTGGGATGGAATTGGCAACATATTGCCCGACAACACCGAGTGTGAACAGCGAGCCGGCGGCGACGGGTCCAGCAAAGGGTATAAAGCCGAGTAGTAGAGCACAGGTAGCAGAGCCCCAAACGCATCGCACAGGAGTGCCTGTGAATGAGTTGATTCTATACAGGAAGGTGGAGAAGGGCAAAGCTCCGTCTCGCGAGAATCTAGAGAGTTTTATTCAGCATATGGAAAGATGCAACTTGAAGAACTGCAAATACGAACGCGAAGGTTTGGCGGGATGACGATGTAAGCTAATATAAAGGAGGGTAAAGGAAAGCCAATGAAGAGCGGTATCGAGCCACTTACCAGACTAAAGCCCCCCATGAAGCTGTAGAGGTTGAGCAGAAGGTCTAAAACAACTGTGAAATGCGTACAGCGAGACAAATATAAATGACCAGATCGCTAGCATCCCACGTTTCCCGAAGCTATTTAGAAGGATCTGGCATATACCAATTAATTGCGTATTTGGAAGATGAAGAAGCTCTTAACTGTAGCCATAGGCTGTTGCACTGGGTCCGACAAGATGGACAGAGTATCGGTGCCCATGCAGAACGCGACGGAGATTTGAATCGCAAAGCCGAGGATGCAGCCTATCGCCGTTACTGAAATAATTGCCCAGGGAACGGCCACACTTGCGTTCTGTGCTTCCTCAGAAATATGCACGCCAACATCAAATCCACCTAAACTCGGAGATTAGCCAGCGTGAGCGATGGGCAGCCATTGTAGGCGCAACTGACCAATCGACCACTGTTACAATTTATTTTGAATTAGAACGGAGGCAGGGATATCCTCGATGCTCACAAGTGGGGCCAAGAAGCTCAAGATGAACGCATAACCATTGGGCCAGGTAGTTACTGCAAGAAAGGCCGATTAACGTGATCCCCCGCTGTGAAACAAAGCCTACGGTTTTGAAAATTTCCAAAGGCATATTTTGCAGTGTTCTTGAGCTCAGCGGGTGTTGAAATAGGTAACGCAATGAGCATCACAAGAACAAGACTATGCGTTCTCAGGGAAGACAAAATATGAGTAGTGGATGGACTGACGCCATGTTGATGATGATGAAAACATATTGGAGCCTTGCGATGACCCTCGTTGCGCAGCTGGCAACCAATGCCTGACACACTATAACAGCACAGTAGACGCCACTGTATGGCGTCGGTCGATGAAGGAGATGAATGATAAGTCTACGCACAATGTCTGATGCACCGTTGGAGTGAACGCCCCGTCAGAACTAATGCTTGCTGCAGCCATGATTAAGATAGCGCAGGACCAATCTGCACCAGCGACACCAGTAATATAGCTGATGGTATTCGTATAGCCAACCAGCCAGCAAAGCAGATTGCGTGAGCGGGGCGGCGCGAATTTATATGTCCAGTAGTACAATCCCCCTGGAAACGATTGTCAAGATTTGAGTAGATAGAAGGTTGGTACATACCCGAGGTTGGAGCTGACGACCCAAGTTCTGCCATTGCCATTGCAATGAACATGAGGAAAACTGTTGAAGTGGCCCACTGGAGTGCCGATGAGAAAATTAGGGCGCCGTGGACCGCAGGATCTTACCCCCCAAATCATTGCAGATGGTCCGCCATTCGGCAGCGAGTACACAAGAACAGATCTGGGTTCTGGGAGTCAGAATTTTCACCGGATGATTTCTATGTTCGCTTACGCGACAGAGGGGACGATCGCAGAGACAGAGAAGCCAAAACCAAAGAGCTCGACAGCGCTGAACTCACGCTTAAGTTCTTGCTTATATCCTAGGCTGGCCAAGAGTACTGTGTCGTCGACGGGTTGTGTTTCGAGATTCTTCGCCTGGTGGGGCATGATGAATGAGGAGGATCAGAACCAAGTCGCGCTGATGTGGTTATAGTTTCCGCGGCCGTGGACTTGAGGGCGGAGGAGAACAGACTACTTATTCTTGTTATCTGTTCGGATACCACGCAGGCAGCCAAATCGATGAGCCGAGATTGGCCCTCGGTCACAGCAGCTTGAATCAGGATTCATATCTGTAGAAATGACAGATCCGACCGTGTCGTGAAATGTGACTTAAATAGGTAATCCCGCTCTGTGGGTCCATACACAGCCCGTGCTGCACGGCGAAATCGTGGGATCGAGCACGGCGGGAAAGCAGTCGGCTACTGCGAAGTTGAATCTCTTCCAACAGTCCATGTGCATACAGTGTTCGGTGTTTTGTCTGCATGATCTTTGGTTTCAATGTGAAATAGACGTCTTGGTTCAAGTTGTTATTGGGGGCGCAAATCACGTTTCACTCTCGGTATTCAAGGCTGTCAAGAAGTTCCGCTGAATGATGGCCCAAGACATTGGTATACTAGTCATGGATGCATCTTGTAGCGGAGGGAAACCGGCGGCCAGTCGGAGGACCCACAGAAGTTTCTGGCCAGAATGCAAGTAATGGTGGTGCATGTGGAATCCTTGATCTCCGTCCTGCCTTTCTCAGGCTGGGGTTGCATTTTGACTCGCGACTTACCACACACCTTGGGGTTCATAAAAGTCCATTCGCGCAACATACATTCGCGCATCTATCGAGGATCCGACAGCTTCAAGCATGCCCTCCGCGTTTCACGTACGAAAGCTCGACCCCGCCACTGCTCTCCGGGATTCCGAACCAGGAAGCATCCCAGAAATGGGCGCCATCGAGTCTGTCTTAGGCAAGGCGTTTGCGGGTGGCAAGTGACTGTTAGCATCCAATCCTCGCTCATTCTGAGAATCCCTCTTCAGATCTTTTCACTGCGGTTGTGACGGGCCACGACCCGAAGGCGGACGATATGAGCTACATTGGTCCCTTTTGGGGATCAACGGTCGTGGCAGGGCTCCTGGGCGGCGAGGTCTGGGTTGCCGAAACAGTGAACAGTGAGAAGAAGATCATTGGGTGTGCTGTGTGGTTTGGCCCCGGCCACACCATGTATGATTCGTGCGCCTCTTCATCTAATTTATATTGTGTTCCTTATCTCAATAGGACCACCAGCGAGGACCAGCAAAAGCATGTGCTTGGACCACTCATGGCCGGACTCACCGATGAGCTCAAGCATTGGTGGCTAGCCACGGTAGGTGCAATATGGAAGTGTCGAGGAGTTTTAGCTGACTTCAATGACCAGTTTCTCCCCCAATACGAGGTTGTGCTCACCTCGGCACTGGGGGAAGGGACAAAGCACAACTCGTGGCATCTTCAAACTCTCGCAGTGGACCCAGAATACCAACGGAAAGGCGCCGCCAGATCTCTGGTTAACGCGATAGTTGAGAAAGCAAGCCAGACTGGCTCGATGCTCTGTGTCGAGGTTGGGAATGAAACCAACGTAAGGCACTTTTATCGGTCGTTTCAGTGACGCATCTGATGGACCTTCGTTTAGCTTGAGATCTACGGGAAGCTTGGTTTTGTGATTATGCCAAATGGAAAGGCTACAGATGACTCCAAAGCGGTGTATACTGGTCTAGATGGCAACAGCTCTTCTATGTGGGTCATGGCGCAAGAGACAAAGTGAAGTCGAGGTGTACCACATGTATTATAGCATGGAAATTCGTGCTAAGCAGTATCTATGAGTTTGTCTGTCTATTTCAATGCCACTACACCAGTTTCCTTGTAAATCTGAACATGCAGCTGACCAGCCTGCGTTTCGAGGATAAATCCGGTAGAAACGGGGCACGGTGAAAGTGCCGCTGTGTGCCGCAGACTGCCGCAGCACAAATTTAGATTGCCGCAGTCAGCGGCAATACTGCCGCAGCGTGCTTACGCATAAGTCACACTGCCGCAGTGTCACGCAATTATTGCCGCAGTACATGCGGCAATCTTACCTCTGTGCCGCAGCAATATTCTCTGAGATAAAATAACATCGTAGGCGTCCCCGGACACTCGCCTAGCTGAAGACATCAATATACTCTTGACCACGGCAACACTGCTGCTCATCACGGAAGTCGCCGCGCTGCCAATGTTGAATATTCACCCAGTAATATGTGAACGCCGTGGTTCCGCCCTGAGCAAACATATTACCTTACCTATGAACAACAAGCCGCTTTGGTGCGAGAACAAAGTGAGATGCACCCCTATCGAAGACTTATTGTTCAATCCGTCAGGATTAAACACAAGCATTTAGCAGCCGCTTGCCCCGCATTCAAGTGCATCCCGCAGCTGTATCCACTGGGATGGGAAGAAATATGAGAAGGAACTAAAGTGGATCTGGTTGGCTTCAAGATCGACAGTTTGGGAGACTGTGTTCTGTCAAAGTTCGCCTTTGAGTGACAAACAGATACTTCAGCCGCCAATTTAGCTATTTACATCACCAGGTGTAGGAAGGGTTATTACTTACCCAGCAGTGAGCGACGATACTGATCCAGAAATGTTGCCCAGTTCGTTGCAATGCGGGTTGTTGCCATTAAGAATTGATGTCGGAGTACTTGTGCGATGAATCCGCAATAAAAATAGCCACACCTTCAGGTAGGCCATGAGATTTGGCCCCAATGAGAAGAGCAGGGGGTCTCATGCCCAGTACACAAAATGTGGGCCAGAATTTCCGGTTTTATTATCTGTGTCGCGCTCTCGAGTGTTTCCCAACTGAGGACCATTTTTTGATTAATTTAGTTGAAAGGTGGAATGGATCAGTTTGGCCCACATGCAATGAGCCTGAAACAATCCAAATCTCCCATTGCCTCAAAAACGATCTGTTAGTATACTTGATCGTACAAAAAAAAAATTGCCGCAGACTGCCGCAGGGTGGCTGTGTTGCCGCAGACCGAGTGCCGCATGCACCTAATATACACCGTAGAATCCCAGAGATTTAGAACCAGGCTTGAAACATTCAACTGCATTCCAAGGAAGGTCTTAGAAAATATCTGAGTTCTTCTGGTGGGTCCAACAACTTGGATGGTGATATTTAAGTTGAAAGACAATGCAACGTTGAGAACACCGCAGGACCCTCGCCGCACAACTGTGGAGGAATTTCAGTACAAATTTCAGTACAAATTAGAGGGATAGGGAGTATCTTCTTGAGGCCTTAGAAATTGGGCCCCAATTAATGATTACATGGTGAATGTCATGGTCTCTAGTGTTTTCCCGATTGAGGACTATTTTTTGGTTGATTTGATTGAAAGGCAGAATGGATCAGTTTGGCAAGTACTAGGGCATGGCTCGCACCTGAAACAATCCAAATCTCCCATCATCTCAAAAATTATATGTTGGTATGCTTGATCGTACAAAAAAAAATTGCCGCAAAACTGCCGCAGACTGCCGCAGGGTGGCTGTGCTGCCGCAGACCGTAGTGCCGCACGCACCTCAGAAGTATTGTTGACTGCCAAGGATGTAAAATTAGGCTTGTAACATGTAACGGAACTACAAGGAAGGTCTTGCAGAAAAAATTGCATGGGAAATTTTAGACGGTATACGTGGTGTTTGGGTTGGATAGATTAAATTCGACGCATCTGGAAAACCAAAATGCCTGTATAGTACTATGCAGTACTATGCAGTACTATGTAGCAACCTGTGGCTGTGATGTAGCTATGTGGCACTATGTGGCACTATGCAGTGCTGCATAGGGCCTCATAGTGCTCATAGCTACATCTCGGCTACGGTTTTCCTGATGCGGTGAGCACAAACAATGTTGAACGGCAACATCATGGGAAGGACATACATTGAGGGGGTTCTGGATAGGAGTTTAATAGCTTGAGGGAATTAACAATGGTAAGAACGTCCGAAAGAAGCGTTGGAGTGCCGCAGGGATGAGAATAGTGCTGCTTGACTGACGCGGGAGTGCCGTCAAACATTGCCGCAGCCATGTCACACTGCCGCTGTGTCACGACTTGTACTGCCGCTGACAACCGCAGGACTGCCGCAGACTGACGCAGAACTGCCGCAGCAAAGTGCCAAAAGTGCCGCTGTAACTGCCGCAGACTGCCGCTGCACAATATTTGCAGCTGTTTGTCTGCCGCAGGATTGCCGCAGACT
This sequence comes from Mycena galericulata, assembly GCA_029289565.1. Taxonomy (NCBI): domain Eukaryota; kingdom Fungi; phylum Basidiomycota; class Agaricomycetes; order Agaricales; family Mycenaceae; genus Mycena; species Mycena galericulata. The sequence continues at coordinate 62,894 of JARKIA010000439.1, read as the reverse complement.
GCCGCCGTAGCAATACTTAAGTCGTCTCCAGCGCTGTCAAAACCATTAGTACCCCCACATCTCTCAATGTTAAACAGTATATTAACCACAGTACTATATCCCTACACAGTTTCGGGGCTCAACTCCCCCGGTTGACACCGGTTCAACATGTGCCGCAGACTTGACTGCCGCAGACTGCCGCAGAGATTGCCGCTGCATGCGGCAACGGCAATGCAGCGGCAAAATATCTTTGCCCGGTAGAAACGTATTATTCAAATTTACAGGCGACAAAATTCTGCAACCCCTTATTGACCGTATTAGTGTGTTGCCAACGCATGAAAAAGATCAAAATCTACTCGATTTCGTAGATGCTCTTCCCGTGCCATGATACAAGGCAGCGGAGTTCGGGTGAATATTTCCAGCCGGATAGATTGTGTCTGTGCCTGCGCCCACCTTGAACTCCCCCCAAACTAAGATTGAGATAAGGATTCATAGAAATCAAAGCTATAGAATAATAAGCGACGAATGGGAAGTCCGGTGTCGCAGTAGCGAGTTGTACGTCGGTAGACGGAAATATGGGTCGGTCGTCCAGATATGGGGTGCACGGGTGGACTAGAAATGAGGTAAATGGTCCCAAGAAAGGCGTATAGACGTGAAGTAGAAATCATCTGTCGAATAGGGCCCGGGGTTTTGCCGTGCAGGCGTGGAGGACGGGTGTGGCTCGTAAGGACTCGGTAAGGGCGATAATCTGTAGCTCGGGTGCTCTGTGTTCACTGGCGACGTACCCGCGTTGGGGTACTCAAGTCACTGGTCGCGGTGTTGCTCGTGGTGCGAAGGTAAGGGGAGTATATTTGGCCATATGTACGTACTAAACAAATATACAGAATGATCACCGGATAAATGTAGAGTAAGCGCAGACCGGACGAAAAGGGAAGAGCCGCGAGCGGGTCATCCAACCCTTCCACACCGGTAGCAGAGGGAATAATATATAGAGGAACCTAGTGTAGAAGTACAATAGATACTTGAGTGCTAAGTTGTGCACGTAAAAGAGCTTGCAGCGCACCGTGTAAAATAATCTCTCCGACGAGAAGGTAAGAGAGGGTGATCCATCGAGTGTTAGTGAAAGTTCACTCGTGTTCCACTGCACCCAGCCGGACGTATTCACGCCCGCGCCGGGTATCCGACGTGTAGCGTAACGACATCTGGTAGGCTTTGAATATTTATCTCACCGATAATCATATCATCAACGTCTCGAAACCCTCCCGAGCTTCCCCGGATGGTCAGCGGCGAAACAGAAATGTAAAAAAAAAAAACCCGTACAATCGAGTTGAAGGCCCAGCGCGCTCACCTAGCAGACCGTTGACAGACAGCGTAACACGAAGCCGCTCAAGAAGATTATGCGTCGCGCTTTCTGAACCCCACGGGACATGCTGTAATCGATACCTACCCAGACGAAGAGGCGATGGGGTATGTCAGTGGGAAAGTCAGTACTTGACAGATGGAGCAACTCACCTCGTTTCGCGCCGGAGGCATGGCACTGCATATGGAATCCTGTCGTTCTCCCAGGTAGCTGAACGCAAGGCAGGGGGATCCTAGGAACGAATAGTGCGGGGTCTGTCGACAGCACTGAGATTGGACGAGTAGTAGATCATGCTGGAATGCCCAGGATTGAAATATTGAAGAATTGAAATTTAAGATCAGCTACACATCGCAAGTAGACTGCGGGATGTACATAGGAGAATTAATATCGCAGGACGCCGCGACGCGAGTCAAACGCGAACACACCAGGATCAATGGCAGGTGGAAGGCGGCGCAGGGGCAGGCCGAGCGGAGAAGCCTGTAGCAAAATGGCGGGAGGTGAGTACGCGGTGAGTACCGGTGTGTGGAGCGGAAGAACTGGGAATTCGCGACCGGCGGTGCGGCGGCGGCATTGATGGCCATCTCGGCAGCGATAATTAAAAAATTAAAAGAATCGCGAAAGAATCGCGATGACCCAAATCGCGGGGACGTTTCATCTGGGGAACGTGAGGGACCCCCCGTACCAGCCCAAAAACGCCGGATTGCCTGTTTAAGCGGTTGATAGAAACCGAAGGATCTGAGTCACCACACGGTCAGATCATATCGTTATATCATCAAGGTTGCGGTGATCTATCCCCGGGCGAAGATATCTTAGCTCGACGACGGACATCGTGTCCGAAGAGATAACAAGAATAGGACCTTATATCCACGGGGCGGAAAATCTGCAGGAGGATTATAAATCAAACTAAAGAAGGCTCATATTCTTTCCATAATTCAGATGGACACATACATCCCTCTCTTGTCAGACCCTGCCCTGGTCAACGATGTTCACAACGATGGTTGGGATTCATCCGTGCCTAGAAGATCTAGCTACGCGCCTCAACGCAAGGCAGAGGTACCAGACCGTAGGGTTTGGATTGTTCTGTTCGCCACTCTGATTTCCCTTGTCTCTCTGGTTCTCAACATCGCGGATTTCCGTTCGCCCCCTCCCCAACCTTCGACAAAGCTCATCTATCCCAACCCTTACGTCGGGCTTGACAGGGCTGTGCTCACTGATGCAGCCCCTGCTCCACCGATTGTAAACTTCCCTCACCTCCTTGCCCCAATCAATTCCTCTGATCCCTCGGCGGTATACTTGCACCAAGTCCATTGGCAATCGAGCTTCGGGATGATCTACCCGGAAGAAAGAGAATTTCTGGTTGACACCCAGGTGGGCTTTTTGCTCTCAATTTCCAGCTGACGCTGATAGGTTGCGTCTAGGTGTCTACTGTTGCCCAGTTTAGGACCATCGATTTTAAGATGGAGCGCTGCGTAGCAACCCTCGAAATTCCATCGCCGGCGGACGTTCAAAATCTTACGAGCAAGAGAGTCTCGCTCTCGAGCCAGCCCTTTCTTCTTGAAATATGGACATTGGACACCACAGAAGATATTCCCACCCGCACTCTATCATACACCACCCGTCCCCCGAGAACCTCTCTGCTCACTACAATGGTGGTTGACTCCGGATACACTCTTCGCAGCAGCCCACCATTTCCCTGCCCGTCACGTTCTCTGCTCACGTTTGAGATCGGGTGTTCAATTCCGGGTTGCAGCCTCCACTTTCGACAAGACACAAAATCTCCTCGCCTCGGTGGGTCCAAATGTACTGATAAGTGCTACTAAGCTGATTGTACTCGCAGCGTTCTACATCACACAATATCCTAGTGCTTACTGACCAATGCCGGAGTTACTACGTTGAGTAAAAGCCCGACGTTTCAATGTGCTGCTTACTGTACATTTACGACTCCTACATGGATGAAGTCTATATCAGTACCAGCTTGTAACTCGTTATAAAAGTTTGTTGGTGACGGCGTAAATGAGCCGTAAGGTACCACTGTGTGCCTCTGGTATGGGCGATATACTGTGCAAAAATTAGCCAAATTTTGCAGGGTTTTTGATTACAACTTACATCTGCATGGGTGATCTTGGGTGACAACTTGAAAAAAGCTTGCAACCTCACTTTCCATGCAACTTCTTGAAACGGCTTACAACTCTGTAAGTGGTTCACATCTCCGGTCGAGTTCGGGTTGATTGCCGAGACTTGCGCATCAAACCCAGATCAGCGGGCCGGGATCAATTTCAACTCTGTCGGCCACCTTGCAGTTCTGTTTTTCCGTAGGCTCCTCGGATGTAGTATTTACAACCTAGATCAGTTCAGAAAAGTGTTTGAAACACATTAGAAGTTGGATATGTTACAAAAAGATCAAAATGGCTGCAATTTGACCTCACGAACCAATGACTTTGCACAATGCTTTAGGAGTTTTTTGATTCGTATTTGCCCCACAAAAATGAGATGAATGATCCTTGAAATTGGAGTTCTCCAGCTTCCCCATAGTTCCTGCTGTCTGAGGAGCAAATACCACGAAAAATCCTGTTTCGGATCCTGGCGGCATGTTCGGATCACCGTTCTGATCAATACTATCAGTTGCGCTGCCATTAAGATGATGTCGAGTCGAAAGATTTTTAAGGTACTTTGATTAGGCGACAGGAGCTGGGTACTTTGTGATCCTCCACAAAGGATGTAGCCAAGTTGAAAGATGTCCCCATTTTATGAGATGCAAACAAAAACCCTGTTTCCATTTCGAAGATGTAAGCCAAAAAACCCTGTTTCCACCGAGATGTCATCCAAATAATTTTTGCACAGTATATGTGCCATACTCTGGTAACGTTCCGTCGCAAAATTTCCACTGGTGTCGAACTGATCGAGCTGGTAACGTGCCCCGGTGGATCTCCAGTCTAAGGAAAAAATCCAGCATCATAATAATGTTATGGCAGCCACGCGGAACGAGCCCCCTTGATTGTTGTTCTCCCAATTCTGATAGAAGGTCCGGCAGATTTTCAAGCTATAGCAAACTTTGACGCACCCTGGATCTCTTTCGTTTTCCAGCAGAATTGAACCGCCTGCCGAGGCTATCTTCTCCGCAATTGAAAGATCCTGATTTTGATCTGTGGGTCCAGCGGCGGATATCATCCATGGGGCCATCTTAGCATCGTTTCGAAAGGGGGAACAAATGTCAGGAAGCAAGTTACGTCGCGGCCTTATATGAGCGCCGTATACTTCCAGCAGAAAGTTGCACATGGTGCGGAAATAATGGAGATGTTTGCCTATTTTCGACCTGTTCAGCGGCCTATACAGATGCGGATCAAGTCGACGCCTACCCATGCGCTGGCTCTGAAATCACGGAGATGTTCAGTGACCGACAGAGAATGGCGCTCAACCAATATTATCTCCGGGTTCCGGAGGATCTCTCATTTTTTTTTGTGTGTGTTCAGGGTCGAGATCACGGCCATGGGAAAGGGCACAGGAAGTGCGACCTACGAGGCAGCAGTCTATCGCGCCTTGTTTGAGTCCGAAGGCAGTACGGGCACTTACGAGTCGTGGAAAGTCTACTACGGAGTGGCTCGCGTATAGCGTATTGAACAGGTTTTCAGATTGGTCCAAATCATTCTGGAATCTGGAGCTTAACCGTCGAAGCAGCGATAACTCAGAGACCTCGAAACAGATGGCTTCGAAGCCCTGATTTGCGTAAGTCCTTCTAAACAGGGTTTTTTTTTCCATAATCGTTGCAATTTCATAGACACTAAATTTATTCATGGGTCAAATCCAAGCTCTTTATGGGACGATTGTACGCGAAAAAGGTACATGTACAAAAACTAGTGACCCTGCGGAACATCGATTTTTTCTGCTTGGATAATATATGAGATTCGTTTTTGGCGTTGGATTGTATACTGACCGTTAGAAAAATACATTCAACTTCGAAAGTTTGGTGTCAGCGCTAGGGACATCTAGACTGTTTTCGGCATCTCTACGTTCGTCGTAGCTCGCTGAAGTGCAGTGAGTTCAAGCTGAAGAAGCAATCAGGAGGAGGGCTGCATACTCGGAGTTGGAGCTGCCGCAGTAATAGCAGCGATGGCGAGCAGGACGATGGAGAGAATGAATCTCATAGTGTTGATGTATTGACTCTGGGGGGAGCTTGACTTCGAGAGGTCTACCTACCTCAGAACCAATTTGCCCCCCTTTTATATCGTTCAAGACAGTAGGAGATGAAACGGTTGGACTGCCGCAACACCGATCAAATCTGTCTGTCAATCACCCCAGAGACGGGGAATCGAAATATAGTTTCTCCGTTCAATCATTTTGGTTGTAGCTTATGTGGGTGGAAGGAATCCCAGACTACTCCCGTCGAAGTCTTGATTCAAGCCGGCCTCATGGCCGAGGCTACTACCAATCAGATTGAGTTATGATGAGTTGGTTCGTGAATAGTAGATAGAACATTGAAGCATACCGGAGAACATGTTGGAACATTTTGGTCACGAAGGCCAATTTAGTATAAGGCGCGTACGCTTTATGTAATTCCCAGATATTGTTGAGCCGAGTAGAGCAGTAATCCCATCCTTTATTCATTCCCTAAATTAGGTTCCACGAAACAACATATTCGAGGGATATCCGCCTTGAGGTGTACTACGTATGGATCTACCAACCGAGAGTTTGGAAATTCGGGGACGACCCCCAGGCTGAGGTGCGGACATCTCAATCTCGAATCCCGCTCTCCCAACAGATGCAGGCATCCCGCAGTATGTAACGCCGCATCCTGGAGCGGTTTAGGTTCGGTACATGATCGAGCCCGATGTACGGATCTCGACCGAACATGCCCTTCAAAAGTATTTTCAGAGCCGGCGGAGCAACAAAGGCCGAATTTATCTCTCGTCATGACTGGTTCACAGCTCTCTTACAGTGCTTGTACTGGTTTTTTTATCGTCATCAGCGGTGAATCGGAACCGTGGGAAGTGTACCCCACAACCGTGGGAACTTCTGCGGACCAGTTGAAGAGTATTAAAACGGGCCGGGACTTATCCGCTTTAATTGGCGTGAAGGCCATGACAGCGAATCATCGAAAAGTTTTATGTACGGCGGAACTCCAAGCCAGAAGCATTAACCCAAGTATCCCAGTTCTTGTCCGCTTCAGCGTACAGTGCGCTCCAGTCAGAACATACATGTGTTGCCCCAATCCGGTCCACCTCATAGTGTCGGGACAAAACATCTGCCGGCTCAAGGGTGAGATCAGGAGAACACAGGATCATCCTGCGCGGCCACTCAGATGAGCGAGCATTGAAAGACACGGAAGCGGCTCACTGGCGGATGTAATTGAGACAATGGTGCATGTGGCTGCGGGTTCCCGCATCGTACCGACCGGTGAGACCGGCATGTATCAGCCGTACACAATGCAACTGATGGAAAATGGCGACGGCAAATGCCCTGTGCTCATTCCCAAGCCGAACATATCCGAAGCCCTTGGATGAGGTCGTAGCCCACATCTCAAACGAATCGTGTCCGCCGCCGATGGGATAGAATCGGGTTTCCTCCACCGTCATCCCTACTGTGCGGGAAACGGCTATGTCCCATAGCTCGGGGTAGTCATCACCGATATACGCTGCAACGCAATGAGAACGCGCAAAGAAGGTGAAGGGAAGTTACAGTAGTTGTGCTTGAGGGTGGGCAGCTTCACTTCTGTCCGTCGGGTTGGAGCTGCGATGAGGAGGATGTATAAATTGATGAGAGCAATCAGCGTGGTCACAGTGGCGGCGGCGTTAAGAATGCGGAATGAACGCAACATGGTGGTTCACTGTCAAGCGAGAATGCCGCATCAAATGTGGATGCCATCCGCCTGAAATGATTATATAACTTTGAGTAAACACCTTCATTCCCTCACCGCCATATGTCGACACGAAGCTTAAAAACCGCTAGGATTCTTTCATGGCTCTTCCTGTCATTCATGATGACCAGGGCCATAAGCGTCTTCGCGAGCAGTGACTCCGCTGACTCGTTGGACTTTACATTTCGTAAGTGGTCTAAGAGTTCCCGGTTCCCTTACTGTGAAACTAAAGTCCTGCTTCCAGCAGCAGACAGGGCATCCCCGACCTGGAATATCGGAACCCTCGAAGAAGTTCTTATGGATGTGCACAACACAGACAACTACCCGCTCGACGGTCCACAATCCGATCTACAATGGGAAGCTCTCATGCCTACGCATGATGGCCTTGTCAGACTCGGTCCTCAAAAGGAGCTGTTCATGGTCTCCATGTTCCACCAGCTCAAATGTCTGGACATCATCCGCCGTGACTACGTCGAGGGATCCGTGGACCACAGAGAAACATCACCGGTGGCTCACCACTGCCTGAACTACATCCGGCAAATGATATTGTGTCGTGGGGACAGACGGCTGGAGTGGGTGGTTGACCCATTCGCCGCGCATAGCGTTCAGATCAGGGGGAAGCAGACTTGCAGGGACTGGACAAAGGTCTACGAACGGGTACGCGACAACGAAGATTCGATCTGAAGTGTATACATCGTCCATAGCAATGCCCTCCGGCCCCAATCGTGATGCCCCTTCCATGGAGATATGCTCATGATTTTCCATCTCCGTAGATCCAGCCTTGAGACCAACGTCGTCAAGAGAATTAATTCATCGGTATTGCATACTATTGCGTGCGTTTTTCATTTTCAAGATTTCTCCGCGGCCTTCGAGTTCCTCGACAGCTGTTCGGCGTTCAACTCCTGCCCGTTGATCTGTGGGCCCGCGTTATCTCTGAAGTCGTCTCTGAAGTCGGAATAGCTGCTTTGAACGCATGGAACATATTTGATCACCGCAACTGCGTCGAGACCAGCCACATGGGCCTATCCCGATTGCTCCGCATCAGCGTCCTTGCCGCTGGGTCCATCAGCGGTGAACGTCTCGGTAGCTTGTACGCCCGTCTCCCTTTATTTTCTTTCTCTGTGGAGTTCCGATTGTGTCCTGCTCCACACGTTGATCGCAGCCTAGAACTCCCAAGATCAATCAGCTATTCTGGGCGCCGTATTTAATCAGGGTTTTGCCCTCCTGGTTCTGCATTCGACCCTGTTCACAAGATGTCCGACTCCCCCAACCCTTATGCACCCCCAGGGGAAAGCACCTACGACCTCTGGGTTGAACAATCGAACATGAACGGTGTACTCCTGTCTGGTGTCGCATATGGTTGTGTTCCTCAACCCGCACGTCTATGCTACTAATCAGAGAATCCTAGGCATTCTTTTCGTCATCACATTCCAAACCATCCTTCTTTTTCTCAAAGCTCCAAAGAGGGCAATCCCTTGGGGCTTGATCGCCTACATGTCTGTGATGTTTATCCTTGCCAGCATCGGCTTCGGTATCAACGCAAATTTCAACCAAAAGACGTTTATCGACGATCGCAATTTTCCTGGGGGGCCTAACGCATTCACTGTGGCGGATTACGCCACCACCCTCAACATGGTCGGTTTTACTGCGTGAGCAGAATTGGAAGTCCAAAAACGGCTGTTACTCAAGTCATCCTACAGTTACACTATCATGAGTTGGATGGCGGATGGCCTCGTGGTACGTGGGCACATAGTCACTCGGACTTTCATCGATCCCCCGTCATTAGCTCTGGCGCTTCACCATGATTTGGAACTATAATTACTGGCTCACCGCATTCCCTGGCTTGATGTTCCTGGGATCCATTGGTGAGGACCGCTCAAGGAATCGTTCTATTGGCTTTCATAACTTATTTGCTGGAAGGGTCATCCATCACATTCATTATATCAATCATCCAATCCGAAGATACCTTTTGGGCAACGAGATCTATACAACTCGGGATCGCCTATTGGTCTTTGTCCATTGCGCTGAATATCATCCTCACTCTCGCAATCACAACCCGGATTTGGCTTGTCCGTCGCCGCCTCCGCAACGCACTGAGCCTCGGTGCCCAGAACTCCGGACAATATGTCTCGATTGTTGCAATGCTCATCGAATCTGCGGCATTGTATGCGGTTTGGAGCACTGTCTTTCTCATATGTTATGCCCGAAACACACCGTTTCAAAACATACTTTTGCCACCCCTCGGCCAGGTTCAGGTCAGTCCCCACGTATAAATTCCTGGCGGATGATCGATGATTGTTTTATCTAGGGTATCGCTCCTGCTCTCATCTTATTCAGGGTTGCTCAGGGTCGCGCCTGGTCACACGATACCGCCAATGTGACCATGAGTTCGGCCTCGGGACGCAACCGTAGCATTCCCTTGAGCAACTTGACTGCCACTGCCAATGAAGCGGAGTCGCAGAATGTAAGACAAGGCCTCAAGATCAACATGACATCGGATACAGTAACGGAGTGGGATGAGGGAAAGGCTTCCGTTTGAGGCTTTGACGCTAATGTGTTCCCTTGGGTGAAGCTTTTTTCTTTGACTCGGATTGTATTGTTGTGGGAATCATAGTCAGGTATCTGAGGCCAAGAGACGCATGTAGGGTTATTAGGAACAAATGGGATATTTCTTTGGTATTTGGCGACTCCCCTTTTCTCAATATGCGCATCAACTTGGACACGAGAGGGCAGTTCTCGTAGCCGATCAACTTAAGCTTGATGTGTACCGCAGGTGTCGCGCATGCGTTATGCATTGTATCAATGCTTGAACTTGGAGTAGCTGAGCCGCTCCCAATGACCCCGGGAAAAATGGATAGAGCGCACATCCAAATCAAATCGAAGCAGTAAGCAACCTACTATTAGAAGTAGTCGGTTCATCTGCAGTTTGGTCTTTATGTGAAAGAGGCAAGCTTTGGGTTACTCTCGAAGAAGTGGTCGACGCCATACATTTTTTCGGAGCAATATGGAACTCTTGCTACAACAGTAGGTTCGGAGCAAGCCTGTCTCCGCGCCGGCAAGCCGGCGATTCTCGGAGAGAGGCTTGGTCCAAACTCGTGAAAACAAGGCATGTGTTCCTGGGCGGATTACTCCCCCGTTTTCAGTCCGATTCCCGTAGTATAAACGAACATTTTATTCATTCGATGGTAGTGTATATGCCTGGCTATTTGGTCTTGCAGTATATGTTGCCCTTCCCGTTTTATATCCTTATTTCGAGCGACCAGTTACCCCATCAATTACCGGCAAACCGACCATATTTGTCTTGAAATCCTCAGGTTTTATGGGCTCGATCGATTCACAATATTATTATCAAAAGATCTCTCAGCAATAATTGAGTCCATACCATCTCTCGTTGTTCAAAAAACGCCCTGCAACTTTTCTGGCTGAATCGGGCAGCGTGACGCGACGCGTTTCAGGAGTGACCAAGCGTGACTCGAGAATCTGAAAAATTGCTGTCTTCAAGCTGTCTTGCACGTACCTCGCTCTTTGACTACAACTTCCATATCCCAGGTGTCAAAGAAGAATTTCTATTCCTCCCTGAAGGTGCATCGAGCATGGAGGTATACCTTTTTTGAGGAGTGCCAGGTGAGCGGGCGCAACGGGTGAACTTGAAAAGGGGCAACGGCGTGGTATCTGAGGTTCCAGAGCTGTGCTTGTGGGTCTCGTCGACATTTCTGAGTCCACAATAGTGCGCAATAATGTAAGGAAGAGGGAGAAGAAGCGGGAGAGGCGCGACGTGTTGATGACAAATCACACCAAATTCGGTCATTTTGTTGTGGCCACCTAGCGCATGCTGTTCTATCCATATCGACTCAAAAGTAAAGTGAGGTAGTCACTGTGGACATCCTAGCTATATTACTGCCTCCTCAGAATTTTTATCCTCCCCGGAATAATCATTCTATCCAGGCATTTTCATCGCGATGCCGCGGGTAAAAGGCCGACATTGATAACGACTTTTTAACACCATTTGAAGCCGGTTCATAAATCTGAGTCGAGGGAAACACTTTTACACTTCGTATCTACAGATAGTATTATGTAAAAGTTCCAAGCATTTTACGCGGTTCCTGAGTCGGCAGGACGCGCAGAACACATTGCCCTTTTTCTTGATCTTGGCACAAGCCCCTTCTCAGAATGCCCTTCGAAGCACGTGCATGTCACGAGGGAAGGCGGCTTGTTCCGAACCTACTACAACAGCCGCCCAGGATATGTTGGGTGCTGGGTCACGGTGAGCTTCGTTTTACTTAGATAAATTTAAGCTAATATTGAACAAGACTTTCACGAACGGCTTGCATGCTGCTTTAATTTCGACTTCCACCACTGTTGTATGTATTTGCACATTACGACGACTCACTGATTCTGGTGAAGCGCTGAGTCCGGGTGCGCATGTGAAAGCGGAAATCCAACCACCAACAACACGCAAAAACAAACCAAGGCACGTGAGTTCGGGGCTCCATGTGAAGTATACACATGTTGCGACCCAGACGATGAGCATCGAACGCTGCGACGTAAGAGCTTGGGCAATAAATAAGTGTTGAGGCGACCAGCACACCGCCGAATATGTTGCGTAAATGTTGTAGAAACCAACTCCTTCGACTCTTCATCAAACAAATCTCCTCCGCCAACACGTCGTCCAACCAGTTCCACCTTCCGAGCACCAATCCAACCCATAACCAAACCATCAATCCCAACAAAATCCTTCCACCAAATAACCGAAACTGTGCCAAAGAAACCCAGAACGCTCCTGCTGCGGGTCGGCCCATATAAGGTGCGCGACGATCCATAGTTGAGCAGGGTACTGGGGTCTTGGACTGAAAGAGCCAGAACCAGAAAAGAAATTAAAGTCGAATCAAAGCAAAAGGAGGGGTACATGGGGGTATTATTGTGTGTCCTGCTAGTACATTTCGCGTCCCTTTTATACCTCTACTGTTTGTATCCGATAAATAATAATCTACAAGTGCAAACCTGGTATCCGAAACCTCAGTTGCTGAGTTTCAATGTTCACCCTGACACTAGTTCCCATGTTACAGCCTATCCTGTGCATCCGCATGGTTGTTTCCTTGGATATAGGGCTGTACCCAGTCCTTATAACACCTCCTTGCCCATAAGCTGTGTGTTGCCGCGTTACAACTTGACCATCGTCGCGTCCGAGACGCGTTTGATCCCAAACGCACCGCAATCACGAGGTCACGTGACGGTTTGTACGAACTCCGCGGATACTTTCTCGGCGGTTCCTTGGTGCACAGGTGAGTGGCGTCCACTACCTCAGTATCTTCTACGTGACTATGGCAACCTGAACAGGTTACCGGCCCCTCGGGTCAACCTCGTGCCTTCCCTCTCCAGCCTGCGAGCCTCGAGGCACAGGAATTGCCTGTTTCAGGTGATTTCCAAGCACGTAAAATCACCCCGCTCATCACTGGGGAAGTTTTTGGGCCAAATGCTGTGGTATGCAGGTTTCCACCTATCTGGTTATTATGTCTCCAGAGTCCATTCCAGGCGCCGCGCGGTTCACGTTCCACGTAGAGTCTTATAACAAGAGGCGAGATATGACGCTCACTGGAGAAGGCGCGGAGTGACAGAATAGACTCACCGAGTTGGCCAGTCGCTGTCCAAAATGGAATGACACGATGAATATCCTCACTCCCATTCATATCCCATGGTCCATCAGGAAAATGTTTTCTCTCTGGCCCGAGCTGGAGGTGTCTGGCACCTCTGACGTATCTGGCGTGTCTGGCGGAAATTTGCCAGACTGTGCCAGAATCATTAGGGTGTTTCAAATATCCTTTTTCGGGCCCAACTTGAGGCCCAACTTGGAGCCCAACTTCGCACAAAGTTGGAACACGAAATAGTTCCGATTTCGAAGTTGGATGTCAAATCGTGCTCCGGACCACGATTTGACATCCAACTTGGACCCCAACTTCATGCTCCAACTTCCCCCACTCATTTTTGCTCACCTGTTGTGCTTCCCGGGAGCAAATGATGAAAAATTGTGTCCGAAGTTGGGACCAAGTTGGGCTCGAAATCGGGCTTGAAGTTGGGCTCGAAATAGTATATCTGAAACACCCTATTGCCAGACTTCACCAGTTTTGAGATTTGCTTTTATCCCAGGGTTTGCTACCTCCGACTTAGGAATCACTCGGGAATGACTTGTATTATCATGCGAAGGCTCAGCACTCACTGCGTTTCCTGCAAATTATCCACCAGGGTGGATACCTGTCAATACCTTAGGTATCCATCCATATCCGACGGTATCCGACAGTATCCGAAGATATCCGATGGGTCGACACTCGGGATATCGTCCGCACCAGATACCTGAGGTATCCATCAAGATATCAATAGGTATCAATCAGCGTATCTTAAGGTATCACCACAGGCGACACCTCAAGTATCTTCCCCGATATCTCACTACAGGATACCCGAGATATCCACAGGATGATACCCCAGACTCAGAAGGTATTGGCAGCGGATAACTGCTGATTCCCTCATAGGTGCCTTCAAAAGATGCTTCGCAGAATGCTAAGTCCAATCCTCCGTCCAAATGCCCGCTATTCACTCAAAGCCTTACACATTTTCCAATTACACACCAGATGCAGATAGCTGCAGAGCGTAAGCAACGTCAAAAAAGAGCTCGAGAACATTTTCTCGCTCTCGACGCCACCAAGATCGATCCCGTCTACACATGGCTATCTAATAACCGTGTTTACTATTTTACTCCTGAGGTCTCGATCACGAAAGTTGACCCACGACACGAGGTCCTCGTCAATGTCTGGACGAGATTCAGATCGGTGCGCATAATAAACTTCATCTCTTTTCATCTCTGACCACAGGCTCCTTGTGAAGGGCAAGATTGAGCTCGAGGGCGACTATCGGGACCCGGATACCTTTTATATGTGGATGCAAGTACAGACGCCGGCAGCGGCCGGACTTGGCGTTACTTTGAGTCCCATGGTGCTTCTCGCACATTATCTCGGATCAAGGGACGATCGCAACGCGCCTGCTTGGCTCGACGGATGGTATAGACGAAGGGTGGGGACCGATAACAACGCTAGGGGCGGAACTGATGGCGGGATTGGCGCTGTGATGGCGGGGTGTACACGTGTACTATCTAATCGTTTCGAAGATCGTTATCATTATCTGCTTCCGTGATTTTTGAGTGATCTACCCAAGGTCTACCCGAGAGCGACCAGGATATCCATTAGCTGATATTCCCAATATCCTCCGGTTGGTATCAGTCGATATTTTAAATATGTGCCGATGGATACCTTCCGATATCGGAACTATCCAACCTGGTATCCACCAGCGGATAGTGGGGGTATCACACTGGCAGTTATCTTGTGATATTCCAAATATCCATCTGGTGGATATCGTCTGATATTGTAACTATTCACCCCAATATCCACCAGCGGATAGCGGGGGTATCACACTTGCAGATATCTTGTGATATTCCAAATATCCACCTGGCGGATATCGTCTGATATTGTAACTATTCACCCCGATATCCACCACATAATACCCGAGATATCCATGTACCAGATACCTACTGATATGAGAAGTATCCATACGGATATCCGATAGGTAGATATCTTGCAGAAAACGCAGTGACTGATGATTGACCGTTTGTGAGTGAAGACAGACGTCGAAATCTTACAAGACATTCAAACTCCGACATCCACGTGCATCAATATGGCGTGATTTGATGGTCAACCAACACCGTGACTGCCACGTCGCTTCCTCTTTCCCTCCATGTCGCAACACCCCCGTCCTCTCCCGCCGTCCTCAAATCCCCTTCAATATGCGCAACACCTCAAATATGTTGTCAAATACATCTCTGACCTTTCCTTGGGCTCTGCTAGGATCTTGGGCTTGTTCAGCAAGATCCTGAATCCGATGGCTTTTGTGCCGCAACTTTTCAGCCGCTCAAGTACTCCTAAAATCCTCTCAAATACTCTCAAGCCCTTCCTCAAGCCCTCTCTACATCCCTCCCTCAAGTCCTCCCTCAAGTCTTCCCTCAAGGCCCTTCCTCAAGTCCATCAAGCAGCACCCGGTGTTCTTCGTCCTTCGCACCCACGGCATGTGGTCTGTCTATACATTCGTTCGTTACATGTGTCGTTGACTGATAGGTTCTCCCCTCCAGATGATTCTACCTACTTTAAAACCATCACCGTACCATCGTCGTGTCTGTTCCGGAAGCAAGGTACGCTATATCTTGTGTTGTTTGGATTCTGCTGATGCTTTCGAACAGCTTCTCCTGTCTGTCACCTTTCTATTCGGCCCATGCCATCATGGCTTTTTCAGTCAATACGACGTCGAGGAACTGCGGGGATACGGGTGGCGTTGAGGGGCTACAGGATGCGGTTCAGACTTTTGGCACATCTGTACATACGTGATAATTAATATATATGTTTTTTCCTTGTTCATCCGTGCAGTGGCCCGAATACCTGTAATAAAGCGGAAGATAAATGGCGGCACATTCTGCTCCCAGAGCACATTCTGGTGCCACAATGTGTTCTGGCATCGGCTATCTTTTTATGTTGCCAGACCTGATTCTGGCGAGCTGGCGGCTCTGGGAGGTCTGGTGCCAGAGCTGCCAGACTGAAAACATTTTCCTGATGTCCTGTCGAGAACCGCGGGTAAAGCCCAGCGCAGACGACAATGGGATGTGCGGGGATGGGTATGGAGAATATGGCCTGAAGAAAAGATTTATTGGATAAAGACATCTCGAGAGAGGGACTGAGTGGGGACGGAAGGTTGGCCACAGCCGTAAGAAAAAGGGAATTTGGACTGACACCGGAAAGTTGTGACGTGTGACCGTTACATGCAACATCCGCCAGAGGACCGGTGATTATGCCTTTCGAGGTAGGATACTGGAATCCGGACAAGATTTCGGAAAATTCTCGCCCAAAAAAACACAAAAGTGACCGCTTCACCGAAAAATTGATTTCTGCAGTCTCAGAAAGTGTGGGAAAATAAAATTAGTCCGGACAAAAGCTCCAAACAGGCGATTTTCAGTATCCTACCTCGAAAGGCATAATCACCGGTCCTCATCCGCCCCACAGGTTGGTAACATTTCAATTCATACTCATGGATGGTTTAGCTCAGTGGTTTGATATGTATTCTCTTGCATTTCTTTTGTGAGGTCGCCGGTTCGATTACGGCTGCGTCGTTTTTTTTGGGCACCACGCAGTGGGCCTCGCGGCGAGCGTAAGCACCACGCAGTGGGCCCCGCGGCGAGCGGCAGCCCCGCGCAGCGGTCGGGGTCTGGGGTGGAAAAGCCGGCGCCCGAAACACCCAACAAAGGCGAGAAAATATAACAGAAGACTAAAAAAGACATGCAACTACACGAAAAAAAAAGGCCCCGCGCCAGCGGAAAAGGCCAGCGCCAGCGAAAGGGCCCTGCGCCAGCGGAAAGGGCAGCGCTAGCGAAAACGCGGGGGTCTGGGGGATGCTTCCCCCAGGGCACGCCGGAAGTGTGACGTCACACGTCACGACTTTCCGGTGTCGGTTGCGTCTCCAAGAAAAAGAGACACCGGAAGACGCCTTCGGAACCGCCTTGCGATCCGCGGTAGATACAGGGCTCTGTATGGGCCACCGAGTGTCTCAAAAAAAAAATCCGTTAGCCTAGGAAGGAACTAAGAAGACAAAACAATATAACAGAACTATACGCCGGAAACCGCTCGAAAAAATCCTCTGCGGCCAAGAGCCGTGCCTCCAGTGCGCTAAATACTGCCCCACCTCCATAGTCGCTGGGGTAAGCGCCAGTGTATTGCGTCGCAGGTATTCAGTGGATGCGGCGGGGCTCAGAATACATATATAGTGTGCAGCTCCATAGACTCTCCAGTGGCAAGTGCCATTGTGTGTCGCACAAAGTGAAGTACTGTACCATTTCGACCGTAGGTTCAGTGACGGGTGACACCTAGATTTTTTTGATGCGTGCAAAAATCGCCTTAAATCGAAAGTAAATTTTTCGGTCTTCTCGGATGAGATTTTCCTAAAAATAGTGAACCTACGGTCGAAATGGTACAGTACTGTATAATTTCGTTCAATTCGGCGGTCACGTGTCACGCACCCCCGTGTCAGCGCCGAATTTGGCTGCTGGTCCCGCGTCACGCAGGCCTGTGTCGAAAATGGCCTTGTGTGACCCCGACCCAGAACCGCCTCAACAACGTGAAAAAGGCAAAAATTTCGGTTGGATGTCGAATTTTTTTCCGCCGGTCACGCTAAATTTTGGCTCGCGCCGAAATGTCGAACCTAAATTTCGGGTCACGCGTCACCCCCCCTGTCGAATTGAACGAAATTCCCGGTTACGTAAGTAACTGGGTCTTAGAGAGCCTGATTGTTGAGTCTTCGCGGTAGATCACATTCTCCTAACACATGCAAACATTAGCTCGTCAGCAACAATTGGTCAGTGCAAAATAAACAGGAGAGCAAGTGGGGGACAGACTCAAATATATGACCAGAATGTAATTAAATTTGTTCTGTCTAAACTACAGGTGTTCTGCTCCGTTTCGTCCACAGATGGTAGAGATATTCCCGAAGTTCAATTTTGGTGATTAGTCATTTTTGCTTTATGTTCGGGTCAGGTGTTCGGAATTTCGGAGAATCGGATATATTGATCGGATATAAGTTTCCGAGTTCAATTGGTCTGCACACCGACGCCGTGACGAGTAGACGGGTTTCCGTACAGTATATGGATGTACCTATTGCACCCTTTGCGATGCAAATATACGGAACGGGGACTGGACAGCCATTTTGCTGTCTATCCTCAGTGATGTGCTGGCTTGGCTTGGCCTGGCTTCGTCTGGCTTGGGCTTCGTGAGTCTCAAGCCCAAGCCCAAGCCAGAAAGTCTGGCCTGGTCCTGGCTTGAGCCATGGATTCGACCGAGATCGCCGAAGGGTGCTTTTCCGAGCTGTATATGAACTGTACGTAATATATCAGTCATTCTTCATGCCTCAGAGGTTGAAAGGAACACTCCTCTGACTTTCATTGGCCCATAATGGTACAATTGAACTCGATACACCAAAAGCGGACATCCCGATTCAAAGTTCTCGGTTGAAATAAAAATTTCTGAGGGGTTTACAGCCGTTTGCATGTATTCCTGAAAAACATGAAAAGTTTTGCGCCGGCACATGATCTCTGCCGAGTGCCGCAGAGTCGGGCCGGTTCTATCCGCAGCCTTTCACATCAAGAATGCATCTCAGTTATGTCAGAAAACACACCTGATAGCTTGATAAGAGGTCAATTAGAACGGCCGGTCAATTTTTCGTTCCCTGGCACCAAGTTCGACCACTCGGCGCCGCTCGGCATTGGTCACGTGCCCGCGCAAAACTTTTCGTGTTTTTCACGAATACATGCAAACGGCTGTAAAACTAGCGAAGAAGTATTATCTTCATTGGAGGGCATTCAGATTACTTCCTGGCCTCACACTCGCACCGTTGTGACAGGAAAATGAAGCTCTGGCTTGCATGGCCTGGCCTGACTTGGGAAATCTCAAGCCAGAAGCCCAAGCCAGATCAAGCCAGAGGTGTGGCTTGGCCTGGCTTCTGGCTTGAAGCCAGGGCCGAGCACATCACTACCTGGGCTGTATTTGGGTTGGTGTAGTATTCAGTGTTCACTATATTTTTGCACTCAGAAACTGGGTGGTTGAGTACTATGAAGTTCTGAAGGTGCAAGTACCAGAAATGCCCTAGCATTCAGAGGCCACAGTAGCCAGCCAAATGTTTTTTCCTTCATACAGCCGGCTCACATTGTGCAATCCAGAAACTTGAAGACTCATGGTGATAATCTCAATACCCAATTTAATCCCACTACATGTCACAATTTACTTCCGAGGGATCTCTCGTAGTTGTTGAGAGCGAGGCTATGCCTTTGCGGACCGAATATGCCCAATATGTGGAAGCACAACACCACGGTACCACTGATTTGTAGTTCCGCCACCCCGGTTGTTGACTCTGAACCCACATATCTGTAATCAGGGACCTGAAATCCCCCAGTATACCAGCATGGCAGATATTTTGGGTCCAGCATTGACTGAAGAAAGCAGGAATTATTGATCTCCATCAACCAACAGTTGAACCAGCAGACAAAAAGTGCTATTTCTCTCGATCCACGTGATCGTTTTGCCTGTGTTGATACCAAGTTTGGAAACCACTTTAAGGCAGGTATACCCAAAACTACAATTGCTTTTCTACGTTGTTGTTGGACCCTCTTCCCGGTTCGTGACCGTATGAGTTATTTTATCAAATTTTGAGTCTTCAAGTCTACAGACTGAATTTTGGGACACAAGAACTTAAACCGCAGCAAATCCCAGCTGGTATGCCACCAATAATGTGTTCCCGAGCAGGGCCCACTGGGCTGGTCGACAGGCATGCAGCGACCGAGCCAGCATTGAGCCATCTCTTCATGCTCACTATGATCAATATAATATAGAGTGAAAGCAATTGGCATAATGAACATATCCTCTTCACCGTCGTTGTACAATTTTCAACAGTCTGAAATATCTTCGTCTTCACTGCTTGACTGAGTGTTGTAGAATTAACTCGAAAGCCCAATTGGTAGCATGCTGTGCTGTTCGTCGGCCCTACCCGCTTCATGATTTTTCTTTTTTTTTTTTTTTTTTTTTTTTGGTGGTACGATATCAGTAATAGACAACTAACAATTGGTATAGCCTCCAGAACTGCGTAAAAGACAGAGGGAATTGCCCCTCCGGAGAAAAGGGTAAGAACTAGACGGTCCACCGCCCAGGGGAATGCTTTATGCACGACGCTAAGAGCGACAGTGTGGGACTTCGAGCTTATCGGTTCCTGCCTCGGCGGCCAGGGGGCCGGGAGGGAGGGGGCGATCGGGGCTCGGTACCCACTAAAACCCGGGGCGTTCTTGTCCAGTCTTCTGGCAGCTCCTCCTCATTCATAAGTGTTGATTTCCAGGTCTGGAGAACAACTGAGGATTTAATGGAGTTCTGTTTGCCATACTTGGCATGATTTGTGAGAACACAGTCAAACTGGAGGCGTAGATTTATCGCACTCAGCCATTTATTGTGGATGTGGGCTTCTGGGAGTGGGTCCCCAGCCCTTGAGATCACACTGTCATTTCGAACCTTCCAGATTGTGAAGAGGGACTCAGATATAAGGATTCTGTAGAGACGTGTAGTCCCAGGGAGGTTTTGACCTTTTTCGTCAGTAAAAGTTGCTAGGCCGCATCCAAGGATTGAACCCATGGAGAGTTCTGGCCAGGTTGGGTGTTTCCGTAACCATAGGTCCTTTGCCAGGGACCAGATTAGACTCTGGCCTGGACGTCGGCATTTTAGAGTAATGTGTTCAAGGTCTTCTGTTTCATTGCAGAACTGGCATATACCACGTTCCTCACACTCAGGGATGTGTTTCCAGAAGACACCAATGCGGTGAGCAGAGTGGAGAGATTTCCAGAGGAAATTCTTGACTTGGCGGGAGAAGTCTTTATGCCGGATACTTTTCCAGACTTGAGCAGCAGTAGGGCTGTGGTGGAATTCTTGTCGGATGGCGGTAATAACTTGTTTGACATTGTTGTCTGATGCCTTCCGTTGCATGGCACTCTTCAGTTCCCGGATTCCGGCGTATGCAACAGCTTGTGTCAATTTTGCGAGTTTTGCACCTTTCAGTTGAAAGGCTGGCATAACACCCATATTGAGCTCGCTTGGGGTTCTTTTATTAGAACCAGCTTCAGCGAGCAAGGTGGCTCCCTCGTTGGCATCAGTGACTGCTCTAGATTTGTCTCGGGGGTCTACATCAACAAAGATGGTTGGGCCAGTTCTGGCTTTCAGTTCGGCAGCTAAAGCCTTCAGTGGTTCACGGTTAGGGATGCCGATCCATCCCCTATCCTCCAAGTTCTGGAGGCGTTGTGTCATGGCGACACGAACTGCCTTTTTGGAGCTGTTGATTTCCAGTTCTTGTGATCTCGGCGCCCTTTGGACACCTATCAGAGCAGAGGTGATCTCAGCTGCTTGGACTGTCTGGGGTTGTTCCTCACGGAGGCGGAGGGTTACATTTCGATCATCATTCGGACCGAACCACACTCCGCCCCCTGCTACAATTTCCCCTCGGTCATTCCGTTTTGTCTTACTTCCCAGGAATATATTCAGTTTGGTGTCCTGCACTTCCATCGTATCTCGTGCTCGGCGACGGGTTGGAGGGTTTGCTCCATTTTGGGAGCCTAGGGTGAAGACACGGAAGCCATCGGTCAGAGTGGTGATTTCGGAGGGGGGCTTGAATTTGCCCCATATATCGACGTCGGCCATGTCTGGAGCTGCATGTTGTGACCGCCTCGGATCCCATTTGGGTAGCAGGCGTGAGAGTTTGCGTTCGACTGCAGTGACACAGGCATGGGGGTTTTTGCAGCCTAGAAGCCCTCTATCATCATAGCAGGCCAGGCATGTGCAGTCTTGGGAGGGGATATGTGATGGGTCTTGAGTCCGTTCTATGACAGTTATACCCTCATGTACATATAGTACACCATGGCTTGCACGTAGACATTTACAAGCCTCGGAGTTGTTGATCTGTGTCAGATTTGGATCTTCTCCAAAATGGTGCCACAGTGGTATCAGCCCTTGGATTTCTTCGGATGGGTTCAGTGTGTCGAATTTCACCCCATACTTCTTGGCACAGCGGAGCATTTCTTTGTGCTGCTTTGGCCATTTTTTCTCATTGGCTTTCCATGTCTGGATGAATGGGTTGAGAAGTGAGTCCTCCCTTGTGCCAGAGTCTTTCGTTACAATTTTTCTAAGGCGTTGGTCGCTTCATGATTTTTCAACTGAGCCTCGTTGGGAATGTTTGGATTGCATGTTCTCACCCATAACCGGGCTCTGCCGCTTGTCGGCCTTACTTGCTTTATTATACAGTAGAGCGGTGGAGAGTTGAATGAATATTCGGACATACCAAGCATCCACTATATGCTGGCCGCCTGCGCGATCGACATGGTGGGAGAGATGAAGTGGCAAGTCACGCCACGTCGTCACTTCAGCTGATCGCACTGGTCGTGACTCACGGCGATATCCGAGATGTCCTCTGAAGGAGCTGCGCACTGCCACTGGCTGTAGGTCGGTAAGGTTTTTGTTTTTATTTGGCGTGTCCTGGAGGAGGAGGAGGAGGAGATAGTATTACTGCAGAGGTCTCTATAAGGAACAAGCAGGTACTGTACCTATGTACAGCGCATCCAATTGTACACTACAGTCATCTTCGTCCCAGTCGCTGTGATAGTTAATCTACTCCATGTTTGGTCGCAAAGACTTCCTTGGCGAAGCGCCGGCAGAACCAAAGGTAGAAGAAAGTCCAACAAAACTGAGTAACTTCTTACTTGCGCTCAAATCCTATTTCAGTCGACACCGTGGCAACTGGGATTCGAGCCTGCGAGTGAAAAAAAATGCAAAGCAGTGATCGCGCGATTGAAGAGGCTCAAGATGGACCTCTTCGAGGGATCACAGTCATCCCGTGATCAAGGCGAGATTCCTCTACTGGCCAGTAAATAATAATTCATCACTCAAATAATGTACAAATCTGTCGATGCAATACTTTGAACTTGCAATTTTCTCCTGCAAAAAATCCGTGGCGAAGCACGGGCATACCGCTAGTGCCATATAATTTACAAAATCAAAATATTATGCACCGTACTTCTGTTCTTTGAAATATCCCTCATCGTTCTGCCTACTCAGAATTCGTGTTCCGGCGGAAGGGAAATTATTATTAGCTTTGCGGGAGTGGAGGTTTACCGCCGGCTGTGCTGGGTTGTTATCTGCCGGTGGCTGTGATGTTATCTGCCAAATTGGCCGATATAGCCAGACCCAGGTCATCTAAATTCACGAAAATAATGTGGAAGTATTTAATTGAACCAAGGAAGACCCAGGGGTACTCGGATTAAAATTACAAGCAGTCAATCTGTGAAGAAGAGTTAGCGGCAGATAACATGTCACGTGCGATCACGGCTCTTCGCGCGAATATTTTTGCTCATTCCTCGACTACTCATGAGCTTTCTGCCATTTTGGGCCTATAAATCCACTGCCTGAGAGCCACAGTTCTCACAGGACCAAATTTTTTCTGTCTACACGATGGGTAGGGCAATGACCCCTATTCCAACTGGCGCCCATCGCTCGGACTCGCTCCGCCCTCAATCTTGGGTTGGGCCGTAGAAACAGAATTCGGGTTGTTTCGGCTCCTTGTGAGACCGATATGGCATTGATTGTTTAGTATTTTCCTTTCATCTCAATGCATTCTGTGAATATTGCGCGTGAAGCGCGCCGGAAAACCCGTGTTTTTGCACTCCCGTCTGCCCAGTGAGCATAGGGATTAGACACCTCTCCCAATCTCTTAGATATCCTCTTTAATCCCCTCTTTCTGGGCGATTTTTTCGATTTTTTCCTTCTTCGGACACCCAGTGAAGTGGGCGGAAAACCGGAGTGGAACTGAGCTCTTCTGCCTACCAAACAGGGACAAAGCTGCCGGATCAATCAACGGCGGCCCGGATGCCACCCGTACTCACTACTCAGCCGTTACCAAGCCGTTACGCACACATCCAACAGCCACGAGGGACTAGAACAGTGCTTTTCTATTCACCGCGCCCGCCCCCGATGCGCTTGACGCTTCGTTTCCTCGCGTTTATCGGGGGGAAGTGCGTACGGACGGTTGTCGTGCATCAGTCGCACGCTGAGGAGTGCCTCGCGGAAAGCCAGGTCGGATTCCCGTCTGTGAAGGGCGATGACCTCCGCGACTCTACTCGGTCTCCAACGTCATATCCCGTCTCATATAGTCCCGTTGTCGACTCGAGTGGCTCTGGCGCCTATCAAGCGCCTATTCCATCCACTGGCTTGTGCTCTTGCCAGGGTGACTATTCTTTGCCGAATTGCTCTGATTTTCCTTCTATGCGCGCATATACTTACCTTGATTGTTCCCGGACGCTTCCAAGTCCCCGGGCTCAGTTCGAGGTACGTTCTGATCTTCTACGATTAGTAGTCGCGTCGATTCACCTCGATCGCCCAGGGATGGAAGATCGGGGAGAGTGACATCTTTGTGGTGGGCTCCGAATTCGTTCTGCCGACACTCTCATACATATGCACTGGGATCCGATTGAGTTCAAGTTCTAGTTTCTGTCCGCCATGTATATGCACTGAATGGACTCGATCCCGCGGCGGAATCGGAACACTAGAAACTTCAAGTAGGATATGTGCGCGGTGCCCGTTTCGAAGCCTCTGCGGGATCTCGGGCGCCACTTTCGATCTAGTCTTCCACGGCCAGCCTGCAGCCCCAAATTATCGATGGCAGCTCTCAAGAGCCCCAGGCCGATTCCCGGCCTACGTGTGCGAAGAAGGGTCCGTCGCGTATTCCCTTTAGTTTGTGCTCCTGTCCCGCACATCCGGCTCATCATGGCCGTCGTGGACACAGGATGAGTTGTCTATATCGTATGTGTATCCGTCCTTCCCGTGGACATCCATTCCTCTTCAGCGTGTTGCCGTTAGTTTTCTAGATGCTTGATAATGCGGAAGGTTATGGGATAACTAACACCCGTTTTACTGTAGGTAGATGTTCGCCTGCCAGGCTTTCCTTCCGATGGAACACTCGACATCTCGGAGACTCGCGGTGAGCGATCTTCGATTTCTTTCCAATTCTTCCATGGCCAGCTCGTATCCCACAAATCATCGAAGGGAGCTCCGGAGAGGCCAGTTCGAGACCTGCGTGTGGGAAGGGAACGGGCCGTCACGTATTCCCCAGTACTCCTGGCCCGCACCTCCGGCCTAACGGTCGTCGTGTGCACGGAATGAATTGTACTATATATCGTATGTATATCCGTCCTCCGGACATCCACTCCTCTTCAGCGTGTTGCTGTTACTTTTCTTCATGGCATGAAACGTCATGGAAAAACTGACACGCGTTTCATTGTAGAGTTTTCTGCCGCGCACTCCATCTCATTCATGGAACGCTCAACTGCGACGGGCTCGTCCATCTTGAACTGACCGAACCCGCAATTCTGGCGTCTCAACGGACTGGATGGGCGGTAATATATACCACGAGTTCATTCCTAGCGCCTGGTACTGTCGCTCAATTACAATCTGGCCTGTATGTAACACGG
The DNA here is from genome assembly GCA_029289565.1 of Mycena galericulata. Classification (NCBI taxonomy): domain Eukaryota; kingdom Fungi; phylum Basidiomycota; class Agaricomycetes; order Agaricales; family Mycenaceae; genus Mycena; species Mycena galericulata. The sequence goes on along the minus strand of JARKIA010000439.1, from coordinate 37,580 downwards.
TCGCGGGCATCCCGGGGACTTCGTATACAGTCCAAGGTCCCGAGGACGAAGCCAGGTGAGGATCTCTCTTTTTCTTTACTGCACGACCGCGGAGTCAAGTTGGAGATGGGCAGGCAGGATGGGGCCCGGTTTCCGGGGTCAAGCTTGCTAAGATGTAATTCGATTCAACCCATGTTCTCTGCATCGGGAGCTAATCTAGCCCCGGCGTCGACGCGATTTACACTCCTCTCAGACTCGATCCGCCTCTGATCTCTCCTACTTTTCCACTGATGAAATCACAGCTCCACACAGCGAGGGCGTTTCGATACTAGCTCACAGCGCCGGCCCCTCAATTAAATAGGTATATTAGTTAGCTATACATCTTTAAAACAAATATTCCGGCCCGAAACTCAATTCGATATATGTTATTTGGGATTCAACAAAATCCAATAATATCTGTTTTACAATACTTAAAGAAGTATAGCTAACTAAAGGCACACTTAATTGATTGGGGACAGCTCTGATTGGCTCCTAATCAATTAAGTGTGCCTTTTAGTTAGCTATACTTCTTTAAGTATTGTAAAACAAATATTATTAGATTCTGCTAAGTCCCAAATCAGATATATCAAATTGAGTTTGGGGTCGAAATATTTGTTTTACCACACTTAAAGATGTATAGCTCACTAATATGCCTATTTAATTGAGGGGCCGGCGCTGTGACTTGATTAGGCTTGTGTACGACGGTTTCTATCTGACAATGACGTACAAACGTAACAGAATAAGAATCTGGTGCGTTCTTTCGCCGCACCTTGTGAAAATCTGATTGAGAACCCTCTCCAGCTGCCGCTGCCGCAGCTGCCGTTATAAAGACTCATTGCGGACGTTCTCAGCCGCGATCTTTCTCCGCTGTCCCGTTCGACATATCGGCTTGTTCCTCGTATGCTGTTGTTGTCTCATTTCTTTTCTTTTTCTTGACTGTTGGAGTGAGCAAAAATCCGGCTCACCAACCGACTCCATCTGATAATTTCTCTACATGCCTCGGTAGATCCTGCCATATATGTCTTCTTGGAAACGTAAGTTACGACAACATGCATCACGGTGTCTCGATTTGTACTCAATTACTCCACAACCACACTCCTCTAGTTCTCATGCCCAGTCTTTCTGTCGGACGGCCCCACCACCTGTGTTTTCTTCTTGGCCTCGTAACACGTTCTCGATCCGGTGTTCAAGCGCGTGAATCTCTCGAGGAGAAGGTATAAAACGCGATGCGTGTTCTTCCCATTCTTCACTCGAACACATTCCCCCGCAGTTCAAGCCCTCCTCGAAACGAAAATGTTCTCTAAACTCTCTGTCGTTGTCGCCTCGGTTCTCATTGTAAGTCCTTCCTGTTTGCGCTTCCAAGGCGAATATGTACCGATTCATTTCGCAGACCCTTGCTGCCGCCATTCCCAACACGACTCCCCCTGTGACCCCGCCTACCTCGAACCAGTGCTGCGACAGCGTCGTCTCCTCGAGCAGCACGGCTGCCTCTCTTGTCGCCGCCCTCCTCAGCCTCGATTTGACCGGCCTTGACGTCCCCGTCGGGTTGAGCTGCTCGCCCATCACTGTCCTCGGGAACAACTGGTATGCTCTCCCCTCCTTTTGTATGCCGCCGTGATGCTCACGGAAGTGTAAAGCGGCGGTACTACCGTCGTTTGCGATGCTCCCTCATCGGGCTTTGGTACGTCTACCATTTCAGTATATTCTGCAATTGAAGTAATTTATCGCGTTTACTTCCAGGCGGCCTCATCGCCATCAACTGCCTCCCCATCACCCTTTGAGGATGGATGAAGGAGAGCTCGTTCGTTCGCGTGGGGAGCTGGGCGGTCATTTTTGCGTACCCGTGCTCATGTACTTTTATTTCTCTGTCCGACGTTGTTCGTATTAAATGTCGCGAATATCACGTCTTTTATTCCCAAATATTCTCCTTTAACTGAGTACGTAAAACCTCAACTACCGCGCGCAGGTATGGTACTTATGTAACGGCTTACTGATCTGCGGCTATCTCCGTCTACCCTGCCACTCATCCCCGAAATCAACGGACGCCGGTAATGCCATTTCATTTTGAACGGTCGGAAGAACGGTGTGAAGTTACCGAGTTGTTCATTCGGAATTCCTGTGACGTTCTCAAGACGTATATGGACTGAACTTACACAGACTCGGCCGGCTAGCGGATCGTCCGCATGTATATTACATGTATCTTTTCCCCAGAAATGTACTTGAACAGAAAGCCCGTTCAATTGCAACTCGGGTTGTGGCCTCAGAATTAGTGCAAGTGTCGGCTGACCTTTGTTGAACTCAACCACCCTAGGACACAATTGAGCAATGCATACGAATAAATTACACATGACTGATTCCGGTGAAATTTACACCCATAATGGACCCGAGTTGAATTAGCACGCCTGCATGCGCGGGTCAAAAGTAAAACTTGTAATGGTGAATCTATCAAGTTATTCAAGTTAGGTCGATCATTTGACACTGTGGAATGGTGGGTGCGCTTTATATGCTCCATCTTCATGCATGTTCAATGAGTTCGTTTCTTCCGATGACGCGTCATTCTATGCGCTTGATTCGGCATCATCACTTTGTTCCCAGCGGTGCCGCCCTATGCCGAGATGTGGCACATATCAGCAACCTCCCTTCAAGCTCCCCACACTTCCTTATCCACTATCCTATATTGAAATGACAAAAACTAATGTCTGAATACCCTCTTGAGTGACCTCAGGAAGAGTGGGAAGTAAGCCAGAAGAAGGCCGAAGCGTCCAACATGTGCCGATGTGCCGCGGGCCTGTCGGCACGCGGCGGCAGGGTCTTCCACTGACATCCATCAGCTTTTGATGGAAGACTCTTAAGTGGAACAATATGGCATTTAGAGTAGTACTATCTAGTACTTTTCCGTCACCGTGATGGAAGACTCTTGTCATGCTGCTTGTCCTTGTCTAATACGTCTTCCCTTGTCGGAAGATGCCTCTCTGCTAGCCTGTATCTGGACGCCCTTGGAAAATCTGAAGACCAGAGTAGTGCACACAAAAGCATAGGAGTACTACTAGGGAGAAGTCGCACAAAGCAAGGTACAAAGAGATCGTCCAGTGTTGGTGGCAGCCTCAGTTCCTCGCAATGCCCCAGCTCTTCCGAGTATTCTCCGAGTCGTGCGGCCAGGCGGTGTCCACACCCGGAAAACAGCCCAGATATCGACGCCGTCCTCACCGTCTTTCAGCTCCTTCATTACTGGGTCGTTTCGGGCGCCTATTGGGCGCTTACTCCTCTACGGCACCCGTGGTCTCGTCCTCACGTTTGTTGCCGTCCACGAGCGCCGTTACTTTCATGTCTGTCCATTACCTTGATTGTCCTGGATGCTATTCTGATTCACAGTGTGCGTTCACATTCGATGTGGAGACCGAACACGCGTATATATGCGCCCCCCAAAGTCCGTTGAGTGCTTTCTGCGCTCCTTCTTGCCCTCAATCTCTCGCATTCTTGGCATGCATTCTGTTATTCGCCGCGAACACGCCGAGCTCCGCTGTCGCGGCCTCCTATACATCTCCTCGTACGCGCTGAATTTGTGTTGTCCCTCACGACCTCCTCCTTTCTTTCTTCCTTTTCTGGCTCCCTATCGACGCATGCGTTTTTTCCTCATCTTCGGACGCGTTCGTTCTTTCCGGGGGCTTGAATCTCTTCCCGCATGCGCCTGCCTTGGGGGCCTAGTCCGCTCTTCCCTTCTCGTGCGACGCTCATTCCATGCGGTGAGGGAGTTTTTTGGAGCTCGTTCGCACATTCGTCGCGTGTTCGGCGTTCATCAGGAAAATATGAAGCTGTAATCCTTGCCGGACCCTCACCAACATTCAGGTACGAGCTGAATCGCAGTGGGAGATTGCTGGGTTCCTCTTTCCGGCCAAGCAATTATTAATCACGATACGGAAAATGACCTCTTTATCTCGCTCTGGGAGCTAGGCACGTTCTCGTATACTTACTTGATATTTTTCATGCATCGCCTCCCCTAATTTCGCACTCGCAGATAGCGCATGCCGCGAGCTCTGCGATCTTTAAATCACCAAACGTGCGAATCTGACATCGAGCAGGTGGTGATACCACGCGGTACTTGCAGAACTCAGCCTGTATGTTCGGGGGCAGGCTCCGGGGTCCGAGGTGAGGATCGTTGCACCAGTTGGAGACGGGCGGCGGACTGTGTGCGATACTCTGGGACACGCTTCGTTCCTGAAGAGATTCATCCAACCCGTGTCCTTCGTCGGAGCTCAACCATCCCCGTCATGACTCGAGTTCCACTTCTCCCACACGTTTGAAATGTTGGATGACCCACTCCTGATTTCTCGTATTCAAGGGTCAAGTCTGTTGCGCGACGAGTTTTTTGCTGTCAATGACGTATAAATGTACGAGAATAGAGATCTGGTGCGCTCTTTCGCCGCACCTTGCGGAAGTCTGATTGAGAATCCTTTCCAGTTGCAGTCATATCCTCGATGACGCGGAACCGAGTGGTGTAAGACCCTTTGCGGAAGTTCTCAAGAGCGATCTCCCTCCGCTGGAACATTCGAGGCTCCGGTATACTTGTATACTTGTTTGTCATATGCGATCTCTCAAAGCGCAGGGATAACTTGCCGCCTCATGTCTCTTTCGCTTTGCCGCAGAATAGACCGTCAAGCTAAGGAAGAATAGGCCTCACCAATCCAACCCGTCCGCGGATCGCTTTGTATGTCCTCTATCGAGGCATATGTGTATTCTTACAAGCGTAAGCTCGATTGACAGCATGCATCACGTCTCATTTCAAACACTCCACAACTTACTCTCCCATGCTCAGCACAGAGAACGCGATACTCCCGTATGTTCTGTGCCCAGACTCTCCGTTCAACTGCTCCACAACTCCACACTTTCTTCTCATTTCTGGGGTAATGCAGCCTCGGTTTCCTCTCCAATCGTGGGAATCTTTGAGGGAGGATCTATAAAAGACGGTCAGTATTCTTCCCATTCCTCACTCGAACACATCCCCCTGTAGTTCAAGCTCTCTCCCAAACAAACATGTTCTTCAAGCTCTCTGTTGTTGTCACTTCCGTGTTCATTGTAGGCCCTTCCCCTCCGAAATCCCTCGCACATGCTAATCATTTTTGAATCTATGATAGACCCTTGCTGCCGCCGCGCCGTGGGCCACTCCTCCCCCGGTAACCCCGCCGACCTCGGACCAGTGCTGCAGCAGCGTCCAATCCTCGAGCAGCACGGCCGCCTCCACCGTCGCCGCCCTCCTCGGTCTCGATTTGACCGGCCTCAACGTCCCTGTCGGGTTGAGCTGCTCACCCATCACCGTCGTCGGAAATAACTGGTATGATATTCATGTACTTCATATGCCGCGGTCATGCTCACCCGATTTTATAGCGGAGGCACCACCGTCACTTGCGATGCTCCCGAGACGGAGTGGAGTACGTCATGCTGCTCTACAATCCAACTAATCTCACTGATTCACAGGCGGCCTCATCGCCATCAACTGCCTCCCCATCACCCTTTGAGGATGGATGAAGGAGCGCTGTATTTCGTTTCGGCCGTTTCGTTGTCGTTTCGAATCATGTATCTGTCTGCATTCACTGTATTACGCTGCCTCGTGTTAAATGCCGCGAATGTCACGTCTTTTGCTTCTCATTTGGCACTGCCAATATTTTAAGTCGAGTGTGAACATGGACACTGCCTAGATCCCACCCACACATCAAGTAGTGACGCATGATATTTTCCTGTCAATTGGCCAGGCTCTCTCTGTATGTGTATCGACGAAACCGTTCGGCTCCAAGTCGGATATATTTTTTGTTATGAGGCTGCAGAACCCTGTTCGATTCAGGTCTGGTCGTTATCGATCTCTGCAACCATCATTTTAGGTTTTTGTTTTATTCGTCTTCACCTTACTAGTGGTGAATCGGTTCTATTTTATTTTCTTATGTTTTACTGCCCAAGCCTGTACAGGATGCATTATGTAATAGCGAAAAACTTGCGGCAGCCTAATTGAAAGGCCTGACAGCAAGTGGGATTCAATATTTTAGGAAGCCACGGACGGTCAATTGATCTTTTCTTTATCATTTGGCTGCCCTCTTTACTTGTTTCATTCCTGGTTTTATTACGCGTCATAGGTTTATTACTTCGCATTATTGCGATCCGTTATTCCCTTTATGAAGCTGATACATTGATAACTCTCCTACTTCCAATGCGTGTACATAGTGTTGAGTTCCATTTTGGGAGCCTTGCCTCGTCGTCCTTTTGGCGACCTAAGTCTCTCACAGGGTGTTTCAAGGGCGGTTCCGCGAGTTCATAAAAGTCTCCGGCAAGCTCACCAGGACATTTTCCATACTCGCACCATTTGAACACATACTTGAGTTAGTTTCGCTATCTGGGGTTCGTGTTTTCGAACACCTAAGTTCAACTTCGGTTGCACTCCGTTACAGTTCGGCAGCTTCGGCAAATTCCGAGCGGATCATGATGTGGCAATCTCCGGTCCGGCGCACCCTCCTCTCAGCTCTCTTTGGATATCGTCTCTTGATTGTCTGTTATCCTTTTGCGATATTGCCAGGGAATTCTTGGTAAGCCAAGGACAAACATCAAGATTGCTCCTTCAATCTGCCCAGGAGCCTGGACGGACTCGGACTTGTAATCAAACTCGATATCGTCCTCGACTTCTGCGTGCCTCGTTCCTCTCTCGTCGCGCCCCTGTTTGCCTCTTCCGTACGCAGTGCTCTGGATCTACTTTTTTCATCGTTGTCTCAACCACACCCGCTCATCATCTTAAGCTTGTTCCCATTTGGTGGCTCCGGCACAATTGGGCGTCTAGCGCATCGCGGAGTTCAATCTCTGTTTTTTTTTTACTCGGGCACGACATCTACCTTTGCCTCTCCTACTCATGCAGCGTGGGCTTTTCTATCCTGTTCTCGAGACACATACCGCTATCGGCTGATTTCTTCTCATCACTTTCGATCTTCGTCTTCCATGGCCATCCCGTATCCCGCAAATTCATGATCGGGGGCAGGCCTATCTCCAGTTCGAGGCCTACATGTGCCAAGGGAAGGGGCAGTCCTCCGACTCGTCATGATCGTCGTGCACACGGGTGAGTTGTTGGACATCCACTCCTCTTCACCGTATTGCCGTTAGTTTTCTCGATGCCGCGGAACGTTATGACCTATTTTAGATACATTCGAATCTCGGCCCTCCATCCGATGCAACGCTCTATCGCGGCGAGCTCGTCATGCATGAACTGACCGAACGTGCTATTCAGGCGTCTTAACGGGCTGGATGGGCGATAATGTATAGCACGAGCTCATTTCTATTAACTCGACAAGAATCCAGTCTAGTCTGTATGTTCACGGCCATCCGGCAGCGGGAGCTCGTGTCCAGACGAAGGTCTCCCGGCAGCGAAGCCAGATGAGGATCTTTTTTTCGATGCACGAGCGCCGGATCAAGTGGGGGACAGCAAGCAGAATGTTCGCTGCGGGAGGTGGCAAAAGCTAGTCCATCTTCTGCCCCGGGCCTCGGCGTCGACTCCGGATCCATTCACACCACTCTCACACCGTCATCAGTTTCATTCATTTCTCATGACCGACGTCTGATCTCTCGTAGTTTCCTCGTAATCAAATTAATCAGAGCTCCACACAGCGAGGGCCTTCGAGGCTCAAGTTTGTTCTACGACGCGCTTCATTCTGTCGATTACGTAGAAACGCAACAGACACAACTCTGGTGCGCTCTTTCGCCGCGGCTTGTTTAAGTCTGACTAGCAGTAACCCGTGCTACGCTACGGTCTTGAACATACCACCGCAAAAATATTTAGATTTCTACACGAGATAAGCAAAAGAAAAGTAGTGCATTTATCGTGTTTCAGATAACACATTCCGAATAAAGTCAATTAACGCTGTCCGAGGAGATGCAACGCATTCAGCCTCCCAATTAAAACCCCCACATTGCGAGCGAAGATTATCCATTGGCCCTAGATCGTGCCTCGATAAAGGATCATGAAGATCGCGTCGCCCCGCCATGAAGAGCTCGTCTCGCTCGGGTTCTGCAGCTCTCCGAGAATGACCTGAATTTTCAGCAGGTGAGCTATTTGCGTGCACAGCCATTTTAGCACTGCACCTTGTGTGGGATTTCCGACTTGCTAGCCAGTATTCAATGCAGAAAGTGGCCGTGGCGGAGGTGAAATGCAACTATTAAATGGATGCAGCGATCTTACTGGATCCGTACACGCACCACTGTGCCTATTATCAGCGGCGGGAGCCCGCTGTGTGGCCGCGGGGGCCAAGAGGCCTTTTGAAAGCGCCTATCAAATCAGCATGAGGAGCATATAAAGGCCCTGGTCTGCAATATATAAATGAGTTAGTCAATATTTTCTTGGGGGACCATGAATGATGCACCGTCCACATCCATTTGCATCCCCTTCTCGGCACGCTCGCGGGCGCGCCGGGCAGTCTGAGCAAGGGATCGCGTAGTCGGCAGGAGTGTTGGTACCTGAGCTCTGCGGTCCCGCTCTCTTTGATGCCGGCGTAATCGTCCTAGGGAGCGTGCACTCAATTCCGGCGTTGCAGCTGTTGGGGGCGTGTTTTCATCCCCAAATTAACGGGTCCGGGCCGTGGGACACCCCGTCGACGCGGGCTTCCATCCTGGAATTCGCGTGAGTCGCGTTGAGCTCGTCGAGCGCGTTGCTGATGCCTTTGGGGCATGCTCAGCGGTCTTAGTTACCTATCGCGTGGGACATCAGCAAGTAAGTAGCGGCGAAATGGCAAAGAACACCGGCTGACTTACTTTGTATTTCAGCTATTAAATTGTGTCCGCGGGTTGACTTAGTTAGCACAGCGTGAAGGGTGTAAAGAGGTTTATTGAGAGAAAATACAGTGGGCCCGGTGCTGTGGAGCGAAAGTCGGAAGTGGGAAAAATAATTCGGGTGGCTGTGGAGCAACTGTGGAGTTGTTGTGGACTGTCTGCCAATTGGCTGGCTGACGTCAGTGGGGCTCGGAGAACCTCGGATCAAGTTTGTGTCGAGTCAAAGATGTTAGATTGTAACTAGCTCAACCCCGTGAATAAATTCACGGGCATTGGTAGGTTGAAAGAAATATATTGAGCTGGTTTTCAGCCTTCCCATTCTCTCGGAACTCTTTTTTACCCCTTCATTTACTCCTGTTCCTCCTCCTTGACTCCTCCCTTTCCCCGAGCTCTTGCCCTGAGCCTGTCCCAGTAAAAAAGAATGGAGCTATCATGCTCCCTCCCTCTGAAGCTTCAAACTTTCCTTGGTATTTGCGAAGGAAAGGGGACGACCTCCGGCTCTGCCAGTAGGGGTGCTCAATTCTTGGCTCATCTGCCCATCTCATTTTTGCCCATCTCTTATTTGTTCGAAATAAATAGAGCTCTGATGATCCGAGTGATTGCGGCAACCGGCAGTCCTCTTCTTCTCAATGATATCGGCTTCATCAGGGTTATCCTCTAGCGCAATAGAAGCAGCAAGAAAACTCTCTGAAATATGTGGGACATCGGCTTGGGCTTGTGCCTTCCTGGTGCTTGTCTTGGTGCGCCGCATACTGCTTATCGAAAAGGAAGGCGATGCGGCAGCCGGTTGTCGCGATCAGTCGGATCACCACAGCAGAGATGGGCAATTTTGAGATGGGCGAGATGAGCTAAGAATTGAGCACCCCTAGTGCGGCATGATCGCACTGCCTAGGCCTTTTCCGCCCGGCGCACTCTCAACCATGCTCAGCATTACTGTTTTCTCTGGTCACGACCTATCCCATTGCTATGAGTTCCCACTGATTACTTCCCACCATTTTGGCTTGAGCTCTGTGACTTCAAGCATCAGCATTGCAAGGAATAAGGCTCACCAAATTTGTGGCTTCTTTGGGCCCAGCTCGGCCCCCCCGCGGCATGCTCCAACTGCCGGGGCTTTTATCGGCTCGGCGCGTTCTAGACTTAGGCTCGGCATGAGTCCCGGTCAGATGCCTTGGGCGTGAGATTTTCGAACATTCTTTGATGTTCGTTATCTCCCCCATTTTATTATATAGATAGATATAGATTCTGATCTCCGCGAATAGCCTCTCCAGCTGCCTTGTATCCTCAATGACGCGGAATCAATGACACTCGTTTCGGATGTTGTCGGCCGCGATCTTCCTCCGTTGTCACTTTCGACGTCCCGGTTTTCTTGTCGGCGTATTTATTCTCGGGGAGATTTAGCGGTTGCAACTTGGTTTTGTTACCACCCACGGAGCAAGAATCCGCCCCGCCAACTATATGTAAGTCCATCCTTTATGTATTCTTGGCATGATAGAAGCATATATCATTATGTATGTCTTCTCGGAACCGTAAGTTCATTCGACAGAATGCATCACGTCGAATGTCTCAATCACTCTCCCATGCGGAGCGAGCAAAGTGTGCTGGTCCTCTACCTATGCCCACACTCTAGGCCGAACAGCCCCATTACTCCACACCGTACGTTCTCATCTCGGGCCCATAACACGACCTCGATCTGCTCTGCACGCACGGGAATGTCTGGAGGAAAACGTATAAAACGCGGTGCATGTGTCTGTCATTCTAGGACCCCCCGATTATCCCTTTGGAGGCTAGGGCCCGACATCGGCCGATCGGCCCATTTTTGTCCGGACAAATTTCGAGATATTTGGTCGTTTTTTGTCCGGCACGGACCTAGCCGAGGCGTCCAAAAAGGGTAATTTTCAGTTCCCACGGCATAAAAATCTGAAAATTTTGTCCGTAACCCTGTTTGATTGATTTTTTCGCGTCATATTCGATGCAGGTATGCTTTTTGACGCGGCTCCCAGAAGAAAAAGCCATTTCAAGCTGACTTTCAGCCGAAATTCTCTGTCAAAAACTTGGCCAACCCGCGGATTTTTGTCCGTCCAGGACCTAGCCTTTCCACCCCGGACCCCTCATTTTTGTCCGTCCAGGACCTGGGTTTCGGACCCAAAATCTCAGAATTTTGTCCGGCACGGGGGCTACCCTTTGAGGCTATAATCCGGGGTCCTGTCATTCTTCACTCGAATTCCCCGTAGTTCAAGCTCTCACAAACAAACAAACATGTTCTCCAAACTCTCTGTTGTTGTCGCCTCCGTGGTCATTGTAGGCGCCGCTCCCCTCCGAAATCCCTCGCACATGCTAATCATTTTTAAATCTGTGATAGACCCTTGCTGCCGCCGCGCCGTGGGCCACTCCTCCCCCGGTAACCCCGCCAACCTCGGACCAGTGCTGCAGCAGCGTCCAATCCTCGAGCAGCACGGCCGCCTCCACCGTCGCCGCCCTCCTCGGTCTCGATTTGACCGGCCTCAACGTCCCTGTCGGGTTGAGCTGCTCACCCATCACCGTCGTCGGAAATAACTGGTATGATATTCATGTACTTCATATGCCGCGGTCATGCTCACCCGATTTTATAGCGGAGGCACCACCGTCACTTGCGATGCTCCCAAGACGGAGTGGAGTACGTCATGCTGCTCTACAATCCAACCAATCTCACTGATTCACAGGCGGCCTCATCGCCATCAACTGCCTCCCCATCACCCTTTGAGGATGGATGAAGGAGAGCTCTTTCGCTCGCATGGAGAGCCGGGCGGTCTTTTTTTTGCGTACCCGTGCTAATGTACCTTTTACTTCTCAGTCCGACGTTGTTTCGTGTTAAATGTCGCGAATATATCGCGTCTTTTGCTTCTCCCCCCCTAGCGTTCTCAACCCGGTCTGAACCATGCATGCCAAGTATTTTATTTTGTCTCTTTCACAACGAAAACTGGGTGTTGAAGAAGTGGAAAAGAAGTTCTACTCCAATTTCAGTGTCCTTGATATTGGTTCAATCTTCACAGTTCTACTTGACCATTTGGATGGTGCCCCGATTCCCAGCAGTCCTCTCTGCTACTTTCTGATCATAGTTCAATCACCTGGTTGAGGAATGAGGGCTACAGAGAAGACTAGGTTGCGGAGGACGCATTGCACCCATCAAGTTCGTATACTGGACGGGAAAAGCCGCCCGTTCGATTCGGGGTCCCGTCATGAGGGTGGTTTCTATAGTTTTCTAGTAAATCACCAATCAATTATACCTTACTCACTCACTGACTTGATTGAGGACCCAGCAGTGTATGTATGACCAGGTAGCGTTGGGTCTGTAGTCACATTCTATCCGTCTCTGGTGGTGAGCCTTCAACTATGCGGAGCCTTGCATTCAATTCGGAGCCCAGCCATCGTGGTTTCGCAGATCCTTTGTGGGTTATTTTCTTGGACTTTTAGTTGGGTGAATATGGAATTCCGAAATACTTGGACTCCCCGCCGCTAATAGGCTATTAGATCTCTAAGTACTCATGCAAAAACACCGCACGCTGAGTTCGGGCTAGGTGTTAATTCGAATTCGAATCCGAAAATCTCATGTCAGCAACGCAGGTATCCATGGTAGTAAGTACAAGATTGAACGTATATATTGAACTTTGAGGACGCATTGTGCGCAGGATCTGAGTGATTATGAAGTCACTGTCTGACGTCCTCAGGGCTTTCCGGCCAAAGAAGCGCGTACCCCGGTCCTAATTCCAATCTGAGTCGCGACGTTTGAACGAAAGAAAGCCCGCACGCAGCTCGCCAAAATTGAAACAAAGCCCGCTCGGCGGCCCGGGCCCCGGCCTGAGCAGCCATCAAAGATCGAGTTGATGGTAGATTACGTAAATACCCTCACTCATCCGAGTCTCCGCTCCTCGTCGCCGCTGCCGTCGCCCGTTCTCTCTGTGTCGGTTGGTTCTAGTATTTGATTGGATCGGGCTACGCGCGTTATCCGAACTCCGTGAAATATAGAAAAGGAACTTAGGGAAGAGAAAAAGAGTAGGAAAGGAAAGGGCCGAGCAGGCCCCGTGAAGCTCCCGCCAAGGATTGTCCGGAAAAATCACCAAATTTGGCCTGAAAAAGCCATTTGTTTGGGCCAACCCCGGCCTAAAAAAGCCACTATCGGACAAGGGTTGACACGTGAGGCACCCAAAAATAATCAATTTTTTTCTCTGGCACGCGTTGCCAGTGCTTTGAACAAGAAAAATGAACAATCCATTAGCGTTTGTAGATACCTTGAGGGTGACCTTTTTTTACCTCTTTGCAAATCATTCCCCGCCAAGGCAAAATTTCAAAATCCGGGCTCAAAATTGGCTCAAAAAGCCACTCGGCGGACAGGGCTGGTGGATTTTGGGCCTCAAAAAGCCACTTTTCGGACAAGGAAATCGCAAAATTTCGGCCTCGAAAAGCCACTTTTCCGGACAATCCTTGGCGGGAGCTTCACGGGGCCTGGCCGAGCAGAGAACTGGGGAAAGAAAAGGAGTGCAATGGCGACATCGACAACTCACACAAGCTCTTCGACTGGCCGGATTTTATGTTTGCCTCCTCCCACTCACACCCCCGGTTCTCTCAGGCACACTTACAGCTCATCATCTATGCGTTCGTGTTCCTCATCTCGTGCCGCTGGTTATTGGACCGCTACATCGGGTGCCCGCTCTCTTTTTTTTTTCGCCTGCCAATTCTTCCCAGTTACGGTGAATCCATCCACTGATTTTTTTTGTCTGATCTGGGCGGTGTGCACGCTTACTCTTCGTGGACATCCCGGCAGCGGCCCTACTCCCAGCGCACGCGGGCTCCTTCCTCCCGACCGTAGGTATCTTCCCCTGGTGTACCCTTTTCTTCCAGCGGCTTATCTCGGCGCCTTCCTGTTTCTTTTCTTTCTTTCCTTGACCTTGCTCTCCGACGCGTCACCTATTCCTTTACCAATAATTCCTCTCTCTCTCTTCTCTCTTCTCCCACCCGCATATCTCCCCGATCCACGCGCTTCTCATTCACCGAAACGCACCTTCTCCGATACCGCGTTTGTCTTTCCAGTGCAAATAGCGCGTTTTCCCCGAGTCCATTGCGGCCCGCCGTGCGTTTTTTTCCCATCTACATCTCCTGCGTGCCTACCCGATTCGGCGTGCCGCGCACCGTCGTTTCGTGTATTACGTCCACGCGTCCTAGGTGCGTGGGTTGTATCCTCGTTTCGTAACGATATCTCATTCCGTTTTGGTTGCAATCCCTGCCACTTGCTCACGATTAATCTATCTCATCATTTAAACGTATTTCCGATGCCCCGCCTCTGACCTCCCTTACTTTCTATTTATATAGATACTCAATAAATCACAGCCCCACATGCCGAGGCCTTTCGAGGCTCAACTCCGTTGCACAACGCGTAACTTCTTTCTGTTAACCGATGGTGCGCTCTTTCACCGCGCCTTAGCTTTTGCAGGTGTGATTGTGATATCCGTTGATATCCTTTGCAGCGCGGTACCGTTATATTCTCGATCCCGCCGAATAATACTTGTTGTGGATGTTCTTCGCCGCAATCTCCCTCCGCTCTAACGTTCGACGTCCCATATCCCCATTCCCCTTCCGAGGATTGGGATTGTCGTATCCCTGAGCGGCCTCTCGAACCGCTTCAAATGTCTCTTCGGCGCACGCACTGAATGGGAATTTTCATAAGACCAGATAGATGCCGACCTCACCATAATCTTCGTTGACTCTCTGGAAATTCGATGGAAGCGAGTAAAGCAGCAATCAGAACGTCAAATATCTCAATCCCACTCCACAATTCCAACTCTCATGATGAGCGATGAGATCGCGAAATGAGCTTCCTTGTCAAGGCTAGACCCACTATCCCTCGAAGGGCTCGGCCACTCTATACCTCAACTCGGCTCCGTTATACGCCCTTGATCTCCTGTGCAAACGTGGTAATCTCTGGAGGAGAAGGTATAAAACACGGTGCATGCTCTTCCAGTTCTTCACTCTAACACATTCTCCCCGCAGTTCAAGCCCTTCTCCAAACGAAATGTTCTCCAAGCTCTCTGTTGTGGTCACTTCTGTGCTCATTGTAAGCGCCCCTCTCTTCAGAACCCTTTGCACACGCTAATAAATTTCCCGTGCTAGACCCTTGCTGCCGCCGCGCCGTGGACCACTCCCCCGGTGACCCCGCCTACCTCGAACCAGTGCTGCGACAGCGTCGTCTCCTCGAGCAGCTCGGCCGCCTCTCTTGTTGCCGCCCTCCTCGGCCTCGATCTGACCGGCCTCAACGTCCCCGTCGGATTGAGCTGCTCGCCCATCACTGTCCTCGGGAATAACTGGTATGCTCTCCCCTCCTTTTGTATGCTGCAGCCATGCTCACTCAATTCTATAGCGGAGGCACCACTGTCACTTGCGATGCTCCCTCATCGGGCTCTGGTATGTCGAGCATTGCACTATATTCTGCAATTGAACTGATTTATCGCACTTACTTCCAGGCGCCCTCATCGCCATCAACTGCCTCCCCATAACCCTTTGAGGACGATGGATGAGGAAGGCGATTAGAACCAGTAACGAAATGCGTCGGCGTCCTGTTCTTAGTCTGTAGTTTTTTGGTCCAAAGTTCTCGTGGTTGCGAAATACGTATAACTTTTTGACATAAATTCAGTTTTAAAAGAGTTTGACGCCAGAGGAATGAGTCACGGATTTTGGCCATGGCTAAAGACCGAGCATAGTGCGCGGCCCTCATCCTTTCGCGCATTTCTTTCCTCCGCTCGCAAGTGGGATAGGGGCTAGAATGCTGTCCCATCACGGACTCCGGTCCGCCGATCAAATGCGTTACCCTGCGTGACAACTTCTCTACGTCACTCACTTTTTCCTCCCCGCCATTAATATTAGCAACTTGGTTCTGTTCCTTGGAAGATTGAAGACACGGGAAGAAAATGGACACTGCAGGGAAAGATGAGTGCTTCCTATCGCCGAGTTGCAGTTGCAGTTGCGGGCAGGCCACGACGGTGGCATCGCCCTTCCCACCAAACACTTGAATCCCCAGCCTTCACCTCCAGTCCATTCTTGACCCCGCTCCCCTCAAACTCTATGTCGCCCCTTTTTGCTCCCGTCTCTGGCCAGTGACTCGGCCGCCTGTTATGCATCCCTCACGTGCGTACGATCCTGTGAATATCGGTTTCGTTACTAGTAGGTTAGTGAGCGCACATTTCAGTGCGCATTTTTTCCTCCGGGGCTCAGGTTAAACTTTTCTTCCAATGCGGCACACACGGGTTGCATACTCTTTCTCCCGCTCGCGCTTTTTCTCGACGAGGAAGCGCATTTCTTCCTTTAGATACGTTCGCGTTTCTTCGGGGACCTGAGTAGGAACGGTGCTTTATCGGCGCTGTTGGGCTATTCTAGGGGCATGCAGATGTGAGTGATTTTTACTCGGAGCTCTGCGTGACTCTCAGTACTCCAATCAATGGCCAGTAGCCCTTACTCTTTGTAATCAGTCACTCGAGACGACACTCCGAAGCAGAGAGGACGAAATGGACGCCCACACGCGAGTGTCGGAATGGCTGTGACTGGATGGGTGGGTGGAAGAATCCGTCGGTGCGTTCATTCTCATCCTCGTGAAATCCAACTCCGACTCGATCGCAATGCACAGACATAGGCGATTTCCTCGATTTGGACGTACATGTGAGTACTGCTTGTCCTCAAGAGGTATCCCCGCATTCAAAGTTCAACATGCGGATTGTTTACAGTTTCTCAAGTCTGATATGGATATCTGTTTTGTGCTCGGAGTACAGGGAGTGGGTGCGCGGTTTTTTATGTAAATTGGTTTTTGGCTTACTGTGCCAACTCACAGAAGCCAAGCGGATTCAATGCGGTGCGGGGGTATCTGAACACCGCCCTTGATCAAATCGAACGAGTGGCGTGAAGCAAGTTCGGCGACCAGCTCGGACTCGGGGTCATACTGACTGCAGGCGCAGGTTTGATTAGGATTTACCCATGCACAGCTGGCTTGATCATTGTCGTTTTTACTGGGGATATCTTTTACTAACTTGACTGATTCGGTGAGTCAAAACTTGGGATGAAACTAGCGGCCAGGAACGAGATTTGGGGCGCGAGGTAAATCAAGGACGAAGCTGTTCTACTACTGTTCACGAATTCTCTGGATCGATGACTTGGCGTCCCGGATTATTCGCAGCCGACCGCCCCTCCTTGTAAGCTTGTACATTACTGGCGAGATGTAAAGGTTGACGATTCCGCACAGTTGATTTGACATTCACACACACCAATACTGGAGAGGTCCGAGAACTCTCGGGGGCCGGAGATGAACCAACAAAATGTAATCAGGCGCCCGACTTGTGATTTTTCTTTTTCCGTCGTTTCCGATCTTAATCCGCAGTGACTTCGTCCATACCTGTCTTAGTGTCTACCAAAATCAAAACAGTCGTTTGTTCTGCTGGCGTTCCACATAACACGACCATGCGGAAATTTTCACGACTTGGACGTTTTGTCACTTATGAGCCCATACACAGACCTCTGCGTCCACTTTCTGCGTAACTAATCTCGAGGACACAAACCCGGACGACTCGACGAAGCGTAAGTACTAGTGCCTATGACTATGTAGGATTACAAACTACAGGGTGATGCCAGGCAGCATCAGAAATAACATGCATCAGAATGGACGGACTCCGCCGGCATGTAGACGGGGAGGGTGGAAGTTGATACAAGGCCAGCCCCTTACAGCTGACTCCCCGCCTTGGACTTCATTGTCCCGGTCCAGGGTACAACTTGGAACGTGCATATATTTATACAAGATCCACACTAATCGGGAAATTCCTTTTTTTTTTTTTTGGAAATACGGATCAAAATAGGGTTCTGTTTATAATTCCACAGCCTATTATAAACAGTTTTTAAATTTATGTACGCGTTTATAAACAAACTGGCCGGGTTTCAGCCTAATAGAACGAGTGAGTAACGATCTCAGCCGTGGAGTAAACGACTCGTATTGAGCTACCTAATAGAACGAGTGAGTAACGATCTACAGGGAGCCCGTAAGTTAATGTAGGGACAGTATAGCTAGTGCGCACGTACCTCAGCCGTGGAGTAAACGACTGAGGGACGTGACACAGTGACATAAGACTATTAAGGAAAGTGTCACGGATCAACACGAGGATCGCGAGTTGGTTAAATAAGTAAGAACGGAAGTATGAATATAAAAGGACCGTTTTTCAACACTCCCCCTCAACGAGCATCCGTACGAGGTGCCATTCCCAACATCTTGACAAGTTTCTTGTGCCGTGGCGCAGGCAAAGGCTTGGTAAATAAGTCGGCGACGTTCTCCTCGGTCGGGACGTAAGTCGGCAAAATGCAGCGCGCGATGACGGCTTCGCGAATCCACCAGTAGGCGATGTGGATGTGTTTCGTCCGGCTGGACACCTCATCGACATTTTCGATCATGCGGATCGTGGAGGTGTTGTCGATGCGAAGTGAAGTAGGGCCAGGCTGGAGGAGACCTAGCTCGAAAAGAAGCGAGCGTAGCCACATGATTTGGCGACCGACGTGAGTACCGGCGTAAAGTTCGGCTTCGCCAGATGACAGCGCCGTTGAAGTTTGCTTCTTCGCTGACCAAGCGAATAAGCTGGATCCCAGGAAGACGGCGTACCCGGAAATGGATCGGGCGTGATCCTTGGAGTTAGCCCAGTCCGAATCGCTGTAGGCGACGATGTTCAGGTCGTCATTACCACCTAGAACAAGGACGTAGTCGCGGGTCGTCTTCAAGTATTGAATGATCCGTTTAACGGCTTCCCAATGAGCCTCGCCGGGGTCGGAGCTGAATTGCGCGACGGCCTGAACTGCCTTGGCAATATCGGCGCGGACGTAAACAGCGGTGTGCATGAGTGAACCGACAGCGTGCTGATAGGGAACGTTGGCCATGCGCTTCTTCTCCTCCGGAGTCTTCGGAGACTGTGAATTGGAGAGCGGAGCGGCCGACGTGTTGACTGGCGAGTACGCGGGTTTCGCGTCCTGCATCCTATACCGAGTCACAATCGAGTCAATATAGAAACGATGTGAGAGGGAAATGGTGCGATTAGCGCGATCACGAATGACCTCGACGCCGAGAATGGATTTCGGCTCTCCCAAGTCCTTAATCGGGACATGCGCGGAAATCTGCTTCTTCAAAAGATTAACCTCTGCGACAGAGGAGCAGTAAAGTCCGAGATCGTCAACGTGAGCGCTGACAATGGAGATGGCCTTAGCCAAACGACGAATAAAGACGCACGGATCAGCGACGCATACTCGGAAACCTAGCTCGACCAAAATGGAACGAAGCTTACGGTACCAGAGAAATGCGGACTGTTTTAGACCGTACAGCGCTTTTCGCAGGAGCCAGACATGATCCTCCTTTCCACGAACGGCATAGCCCGGAGGCTGTCGAACATAGATCGGTTGGTCAGGATCTGTCTCGCTGTTGAGAAAGGCAGAGTCGACATCGATGAGGTGAAATTCCCAGTCCAGCTTCGCAGCTAGAGTCATTAGGAATCGAAGCGAATCTGTCTTCACAACGGGAGCAAAGGATATCGAAAAATCGATACCAGGGCGTTGGGGTGTACCCATAACGCAAAGTCGGGCCTTGTATCTGGTGATAACGCCCGCTGCGTCATGCTTAATAGCATACACCCAGAGAGACCCGAGGGGATTGACTCCAGCCGGAACCGGGACGAGTTCGTATGTGCCCAGTGTCCAAATGCTGTCGAGCTCGACTTCCATCGCGCTCTCCCACTCGGAACGCTCGGGAGATTCCACCGCTTCTTTAAAGTTGCGGGGAACTTCGCCTGGAGAAATAACGTGAGCGTACTCAAATTCCTCCCATGCTTTCGCAAATGCGGAATCTTCTGCGGCGATAACGGGATCCTGCGAACCTGTAGCGTCAGCTCCCCCTGAATTAGGGTTCTCCGCGGCAGGTGCAGTGGCTACGGCATCTGCGGCAGCCTTTTCTGCAGCCTTTTGCCGATTTTCGATGACGCGAGCAGATGGCGGACGAGGAGGTGGAGGAGCTTTACGGATGCGAGATGCCCGTTGATTGGGTTGAGCAGGTGGTGCGGCGTTCGCTGGTCCCGGATCTGGAGCAGGAGACGGCGCGCGAGGTGGTGCAGGATCGGAAGTTGGAGGTGAAGAGGATGGAGGGCTGGAATCATCATCGGAGTCAGTCGAAGACGATTTGAGGGATGAATATTGGTAAGAAATCTCCCCCTCAGCCTGTAATTCCTCGGAATTGGACGCATCGTCGAACCGTACATGCACAGAAGATGCACAGTTTCGCTTCGACGGCCGGTAGACCTTCCAAGCTTTTCGAGTATCTGCATACCCGACGAAAATAACTTGTTCCGCGCGAGGATCTAGCTTCTTGCGCGAAACTTCGTCGTTGTAGAGGTAAGCCACGCATCCAAACCGATGAAACGATTTATACTTGGGCTGTTTCCGCTTCGGGAATCGAACGGAAAATGGGGTACGGAAGTTGAGAGCGCTGGAAGGGTTGCGATTTTTCGTGTATACGATGTAGTTGCAAGCCTCTGCCCAGAGATTGAGAGGAAGGTGAGAGTCGATGAGGATGGTGCGAACGCGATCGAAAATAGACCTGTTTTGACGTTCAGCGACACCGTTCTGCTCGGGCGTGCGAGGCGAGCTGGTACTATAAGAAATACCGTGTTCCTTGAGGAACTTGAGCCATTCATCGTTGATGAACTCGCCGCCGTTATCGCAGTGCCAGTGCTTGAGTTTTCGACCTGTTTCCTTCTCAACCAACGCTAACCACTCCTTGAACGCAGCGAACGCGTCGCTTTTGCGTCGGAGGTAGTACACCCAAACCCAGCGACAAGAATCGTCGGTGAAGGACATGGCGTAGTTGGACCCGTTCAAAGATTGAACTGGAGCGGTCCAGAGATCCGAATGGACGACATCAAGAATATTCTCGGCGTTTTCCTCCTCCGAACGAGGAAAAGAAGCTCGAGTCATCTTGCCTTTAGCGCATGATGCGCACACAGGCGGCTCGGCTGAAAGCTCGACCTGTGAAATTTTCACACCCGAGATTAGACCCTTACGAAGAAGATGTCGAATCGCCCCGTAATTGAGGTGACCGAGACGCTGGTGTAGTTCTTCGAGTTTCGAAAGAGGTCGGTTCGAGGTGGAAAAAGAATTCTCCGTCGACGAGGAAGTATCGAGATGATAAAGCCGATCGTTCCGAAGAGAGGCCGTAAGAATAACCTTCTCGGACGAAATGAGTTGACGAAGCAGCTTGCCGCCGTCACCCTTCTCGAAGGTGACACATCTACCACCGCCGAAAACGGTGTAACAGTCCGCCTGGTCCAGCCGCGATACAGAGATCAACGTAGGCTGGGAGTCAGGAACGTAACAGGTATTTTGCAACCTGAGACGGACGTTGCCACCTTTGGGGTGTGACGCGAGCAACTGCGCTTCGCCGCGGCCCTCGATTTTCTTCTTCCCATCTCCGAAACCGTTAATATTACCGGAAACGGATTGGGCATAGGAAACGAAGTCGCGTCGAATGGAGTGAATGTGAGTCGATGTACCGGAGTCGATGATGGTAGACGTGTCCGCAGTACGTGCACTGTACGCGGAGTCGATAGTCTGGGAGGATGACGTCGGAGGTGTAGCCGAAATGCTTTCGTCACGCAGAGAATACGAGGAGAAGTCGGCCTCGGAGGCCATTAAGCATTTTTCGAAGCGTACATTGTTAGAGTCTTCGTCTCCCCCGCCATCGGTAGTGTGGTGGGCCTTCTCCTTGCCCTTACCCTTCCCCTTCTTCTTTTTCTGCTGCTGCTTCGGCCCCTGTCCGGCGCGCGCACCGCCCGGTGCCCAGCACAGCTCAGTGGCGTGTCCGTCGACCTTGCAGTTGCGACAAAATTTCGCACCGCGAGATCGCGCCGCGCGCTCCAACGCGGCGAGGGCAGTCTCTTGCTTCTGCTCCTCGGACTGGGTACCACTGCCCGTGCGGCGGGCGGCGTCGAGAACGCCTTCGATGACGGAAACGAGCGTCGTAGTCTGATCGATCTTGACAGCTTTAACGTGCTGGTGCCAAGATTTCGGGTCGTTTGCGTCGGAAGGAAGGGTGGATAGGAAGATGGCGGAAGCAATGGGACCTGGGATGGAGAAACCTGCCTTCCCGAGGTACTGGCCGGCTTGCTGGAAGTTTCGGATGTGCGCGGTGAGGTCGGAGTCACGCTCGAGACGGGTGGTGAGCTGACGGAACCAGAGCATGACGCTCCCGGCACCTGTCTGCCCAAACTCCTTGTCGAGGTGGTCCAGAGCCTCCTTGGTGGTGGCGTAGTCGCAGACTTTAACGACGAGCTCACCATCGATGCACTGCAACAATATAGCATTGGCGGCACGATCCTTCTTCCTCCAGACAGCCTTGACATCTTCCGAAGCCTTCGCATCCGGCTGCGGGGTATCCCCGCTCACGACGTCCCAAATATCGATGGTGTCGAAGCCAGACTTCATGCGCCTAGACCAAGCGAAGTAGCCGGTCTCGTCCTTCAGACGGTCGGTGTCCGAACGCGGAAAGTACGCGGTGGCGCCGTGGGGAAGCTCCCAGGTCTTGACGGTGGACATGGCGTGTGACGTGGCAAATGGAAGTCGACGAAAATAGGTGTGGATGGTGGCGCGAAGGAAGCACGATGTGGGGAATGGATGATAGAGATATTCGATGTATTATCGAAGAGTAGCGATCCGGTAGGTCTGAGATTAGGCGCGAATACGGGCGGGGCCCATAACCTAATAGAACGAGTGAGTAACGATCTCAGCCGTGGAGTAAACGACTCGTATTGAGCTACCTAATAGAACGAGTGAGTAACGATCTACAGGGAGCCCGTAAGTTAATGTAGGGACAGTATAGCTAGTGCGCACGTACCTCAGCCGTGGAGTAAACGACTGAGGGACGTGACACAGTGACATAAGACTATTAAGGAAAGTGTCACGGATCAACACGAGGATCGCGAGTTGGTTAAATAAGTAAGAACGGAAGTATGAATATAAAAGGACCGTTTTTCAACACAGCCAAGTTCAAACACACTGATCCATCTCATTAGCACCCAGGTTGGTTGAAGATCAGTCATGTTGTCCAGCGCGGATGCCCTTGATCGCTGGGCGGCGCGGCAAGGGATCCAGCAGTGAGGTTGATCGCCATCATTTGCTATGAGATCTAGGAGAACCTAATATGTAGACGGGTAGGTATTAGGTAGGTAGGTAGAATTACACGGCCGGTCCAGCTGACGGCGGGAAAGGTCTGATGCATTCTCGTTGTAACCATGCGTTCTCGGCCCTCAGAAGTTTCGATTTCGTTTCTCATCCACCTGGATCTGGAGTGCACAAGTAGATTCAGAAGCAATGGAGTACCGTGTTCTTTTTAGTCAACCCCCGAAATCATTTTCAACCGAGTTCCACGAGGCCTTCAGAGAGAACGGGGGTAGAAATCGGTTTGAACTTTGGGGGTATACTTTCGAGCGGGGGTAAGTAGTTGGAGCCTTGTAGCGACATCATCGACGCTCTTTCTCTTTGCGGTCAATTCCTTCCGTTTTTGGCGGAACCCATGGTGTTCCCAGTTTCTGCTTTTCTATCAACAGTGAGTTAGTCTAAATATTATATAATGTCTATGGCCAGGTAAGGCCGCCGACCCCAAACCGCTGTCGTGGTTCTTGACTCAGCTCTGTTCAGATGCCTCAACATGCTTCCCTACACGACTTGATTGCATCCCTCGTACGGCGGCATTCGGCTTCGGTAGCCGTGATACAATATCTCCGCCATAGCATTCTCCTTGCCCCAAGTAAATAAGTGCTTCTCTGATTTCACGCATGTGCCGGAGCCTCGCAACACCGATGCTCCTGCCTATTATCGCTTATCTACAGTGCCAGTCATCACTTCTCTGCACGTGTTTTTCAGGGTCAAAGGAATTTTGGTGAATTTTTTGTGATTTTCTGGGCCATGAAACAGACCAAAAGAATGTGATTGAGCACAAAAACTCATTTTTTCCCACGGTGTTTCACTTTTTCGGGGTCCAGAAAAAAAAAAGTTGTCTCAAATCACCAGTATGACACTGGAAAAGCCTTTGAAAGGATGCAGGGATGCTCTGATAATGTTTCATGTTGTTCAGAGCTCTCACAAGTTGTCTAGAAACAGACCACAGAAATTCGGACACGGGGGTCTAGACAAAACACGTGACTTAACCCTACCCAATATGGGAATTTGATGCCATCATTAGGGTTTGTTTCACTTTTTCAGCTAACAAAAAATAAAATCTTCTTTGATCGACTAACCAAGCACAAGGGATCTTCTTTATGCATCCTCTAAGTGTTTCCAGGGTGTTTTGAGTTGACTCATGATGAGGGTGTAATGTAGTTAGAGGTTCAAAGTTTTGACTTGTTTACTGCCAAAAGCGGAACCGTGATGTGATGACGGGCACTGTACAGAAACGCCGATACTGAGAGGCGGGTAGCCTACTTATTTGAGCTGTTTGTTCGTGGACTGCCCTGATCGATACCCAGTGAGGAGTTTCAATGGCTGTCAATGGAGCATCCAGCTTTTATAAATTGTGCTTGTAATTCTACCTACCTTCCTCTTGGGACTAGGCGACCTGAATTTGATGAAAATGCGCGTTTACTGATGCGAGCCGAGCTGATGTCATACAGATGTACAGTCACGGTTGATATACATCCGTGCTGAAGACTGACAGCGGCTATAAAGAACCTATACCTAAGCCGCGGACTCTCATGCAGCCAGCCCACGACCTGAAGGTGCCAATGAATATTCAATATTGGTCTTTCGTTGGCTCCATCACGCGGTCAATCCATGAGGCACCACGTTAAGGCCTCATTGAGGTCGACAAAGGCCCCCGGTCACTCGCGCATACTGTACCATTTCGACCAAGTCTTCAGCCCATGTCACGCGTCACCTAAGTTCTTCAGTTTATCAGGTCTTCATTCTGACTAATACGATCAAAAATTGCCTTGAATGGAAGGCCGGCAGATGCCGGCAAGACTTTTTGGGCGTTTTTAAGCCTATTTGGGCCAAAAATTTTCAATGTCACCGTCACCACGACCAAAAGTCTTCAGTTCAGAGGGCCGCGTCACGCATCACCTGAAGACTCGGTCGAAATGGTACAGTAGGTCGGTCCGCCCAAAATCCAAGATTCTGGTTGATTTACTCTATGAAAATGAAGGTAAATTGGCTCTAGCGGCCACAAAAAACACTTTTTTCGTCTACACTGCTGGAATCGGCTTAGTTTGGTCCCTCCTCATCGCTGCAGATAGGTTAGACCCACTAGAACTGTCTGGGGGCCGAGATAGAGTTGCGATTTTCATCTTCAAACCGTCGTTGATTTACTCTACGCGCGGACGGACCTATGTGTGAGTGACCGGGGGCCTGTCGACAACTCATTCCAATCGGCTAGGTTGACTTCTTCCCCATGAGTTTTGAGCATCCCCAGTGAGAATGCCAGCGAGCTGAATCGAGGGGGGGATGAACCGAGCCCGAGCAAGCGGCTTGTTTTCACTCGATTGATTCGACTACGTCTACCCCGAACCATTATTATCTAGCGAGGTAAGCTGTCAGGATACAAGCAACATTTGGGCCGAGTAGAAATCGTAATATTTATTGGTTTCACGTTGGAGTAGTTTCGACCCAGAACGAGCAATGCATACTATGTTTGAGTTCAAAACATAAAAATAGACACAACCTACAATGGGAAGGAAAGGAATGCCGGACGATTGAGGCGTCTAGAATAAAAACGCCTTCGGCGTCAAGGATTCGAGCACGAGGGACTTGATGCTACATTGCTCAACAATTGCGCAAGTAGGCGCACCTGATGCAGGTCGCAGGGACAACGGAGGGAGTCCGACGGATACATAATGATTTGAACATGATCCCAAGAAAAAAACTCGGCATAGTAAATTCTCCCTCGGTCCAGCTCCCCGTCGGCACTCTCATCGGGATTTCATCTGGAAAACACCCCATGGCTACATGGTTCCACAGAGAGCATAATAGAGCCGTAGATCTGTAGGCATACCCCCTATACAGTAGAGGCCCCCGGCTCTATCATTGCATCACATAGAAACCATAGAGCTGTAGAGCCGTAGAGCCGTAGCACTACATCGTGCGAGGTAGACCACGTGCTTCTACTGTAGATCTGACTCCGCTAAGCGAAACCGGTGCATGTGGATCTCCGGACCTGATTTGGTGAAATATCCGACAGAGATGGGAATTGAAAAAATGTATTCCGCGACCGCCATACAGATTACAGGTAGGTAGGTAGCTAGGGAGGTATAGCACGGTGAAAAGGAATGAATAACATACCGGCCACATGAGCATAACAGTTGAAGGGAAACTTGAGGAGAATCAAAGCTAGCTAGAGTCATGGCTCCGATCATTCCACCAGTTATCGCCGTCCGGACCGAGTTGCACAAGTCAAGAATACAGCTTGAAGTTTCCGACTTGAATAAGACTTGCAGATGCAGGCCATGGGGCTTGTTAATCAAAAATCCGATTTGTGGCTTGAGGTTTTCAGACTTGAGATTTGCCGTTGCGGTATGATGCAGCAATCTCGGTAGACAGGCCAGGTGAAGACAAGGGAGACAACTGTAGGAGCATGGCAGGAAACTTGAGGAAGTAGGAGGATGGCAATGCAGGAGGGGACGGAAGAGGATCTGAGGGAGCGACATGCCAGTGGGAGTGGGAAGAAAGAGTAGGTGCCGTGAACTTGATGATTTTCCTTTTGACCAACTCCGCAGCTGCGGGCCCGAAAGGGCTCTGATGAATACACGTGGATCGACGTCCTCTACGTGCAGCGACAGGAGACGAGGCAACCTGCCATAGAGGCCAGTGTCGACAGTAGAGGGCCATGATCTATGAGGCTCTACAGTAGATCATCGGCTCTATCGGCCGCTACCTAACAACCGGTGATCTACGGTAGACACTGGGCCTCTATGTGCTCAGAAGGCGTTTCCAGATGTTGTCCGCAAGGTTCCATCGATTTCCGAGGAAAGTGCAAAAGAAAACACCATGAACGACTAGCACGCTGTGAAATTAAACTTTGCTTCCCTCCAAGTTCGACAAGCGCCCAGGGAGTGCCGACTGATGGGCGATTAATAGCGATTAATCCCATCAAGTCGGCCCCCGGTCCGGACATCGCCGCTTACTCCACGACACGATTGTTCACCTCAAAGTAGAAGAATTTCCGTGGCTGGCGGCCCCATTAGCCGTGAAATTGAAAACACAGTGCCTACCTGAAATATTTTCTGCGTTTCCCAAGCCCACTCTGGTCTCACCCCCCATCCAGGGGCCAGGGCTCGTAAACATGGGCTGCATGACCGGGAAAAGTCTATTCTGCTTCTACCTGTCAGTTGTCATCCCATGTGGAAGGCTCCATCGAATACTGTATCGCATCAAGGCCATTCACAGATCTATTCAGACCCGCTTCTTTCTCCATCCACACCTTCCTGTCCGAGATCAAGGAGCTCGTTGGCATTGCGGCACCTCGCGGTAAATCTACGAGCCCGGACTCCACCTTCTATCCTTTGTGAGCTCTCTGATCCGTCGGAAAGCGGTGGTCGTGAAGCCTCTGACTTTCCGCACCATAGAAGACCCCAGAAGTCGGTACTCACTGACCTCAATTTCTCCATGCGCAAATGCACGACATCGATGCACGGGCTGCGATGGCACCGGTGGTATGGCCCCATTCTACACGACCGAGAATATAAAGTAGGAATCGGACCTCGCACCAATACCAAAGACCGCCATGGAAACTATACCCAAGGCTTCCCCCCTCGCCTCGCTCGTGTCCACCATGTCCACTCCAGCGCATGCTGCGCTCATCCTCTTTTTCATTGGCGTTTTACTCGTCGTATTACTATCCTCGTACTCCCTCAGTCTTGCCCCTCGCCGTGTCAAACTTCCTGGTCCACCCGGCCTTCCTCTCGTTGGAAACTTATTGCAGGTACTATACCCACCGCAATTTGTGTCATTATAAGTACGCAACTCATGTCTTGACAGATGAGGGCTGGCCATGCCCGGTCTCTTGCTAGCTGGACCAAGCTATACGGTGGAATGTTCAGGTACGTCTCGCTAAACAATGCATGAGACAAACTCTCATCTCGATTCCCGCGTCGATCAACAGACTCTCCCTTGGTGAACGAGAGGCGGTATGAGCCGCGACTCGTTCAGTATCCTTTCTCATGTCCCCACCGCTCCTAGATCATCATCAACACATATTCAGATGTGAACAAGACTCTCATTCAACAGGGTGCCGCTTTCCAGTCACGTCCCGAATTCAAACTCTGGCACGGCGCCTTCTCAAAGGCATTGGATCCCGACGCGCCGACCACGATTGGGAGTATGTTGTTGATCATTCAATTTTATACGCGGAATTCTGATCCTCGTGCAGCAACCAAATTCAGCGAGCAGATCAGCAAGTACAGGAGGCTGTTGACGGCCCAGACGAGTGCTGCGAAACTCCCGAGGTGCGTATTTTTTGGCTCGCCGAGTGAATCCTCCACCTGATCTCGCCTCCGTCGTGCAGCTTCAACCATTTTGCATCCCGTAGATACTTTCGGCTCGTCAATCTCCTCTCAGAGACCGCGAAATCCGGCGTGGCCCAGGACCTGGGGTTCCATTTCTGGACGACAACCATCGGCATTAGCGCCGATATCCTGTTCGGACAACGCTTCGACGAGGATATGACGCGGCTGGTCGCGGATATGAGCATCAAGGCGTTCCGTCAGCGTAGCCTCGCCACACCGGTCCACGACTACATACCCGCCGTCGCGGCGGCGGAGCGTGTCGCTCTCGCAGTGGCCTCTCCGCTTCATTTTGTTCTCCGCCCGTTCGGACTGTCGGCGTGGTTAGATTCTATTTACGAGGCGGAGGCGCGCGCCAAAGAGCTCCGCGACGCTGAGGTCAGCTACTGCGAGGTGCTCCTCAAAGATCTGCACGAACGCCTGGATTCCGGAGACCCGACTCCCTCTCAGATGGGGGATATATTCCGGAACGTCACAGACGGAACTCTCACGCACAACGAGGAGCTGCGTCTCGCAACGACGCTGACTGGTTCGGGGATGAGTGGCGGCACGGGTCTTACCTGGCTCGCCGCGCTCATTGCTGGGCGCCCGGATATGCAGGAGAAGGCGTACCGTGCGATCGAGGAGGTCTACGGCGGCGAGGCTCCGGATCCGTTGGACACGGACCGCGTCGAGTACATCAAGGGCCTCGGAATGGAGGCGGGTCGGTATTTTGCATCCATTCGGCTCGGATTTCCGCGTGAGACGCACGAGGACACCATTGTCGATGGCGTGCTCATACCTAAGGGTGTGCTCGTCGTGTACAACACCTACCAGATCAACCGTGATCCGCAGCGGTATGACTTCCCCGAGGAGTTCATCCCCGAGCGCTGGATGGGTAAGCACTATGGTCGCACGGATGTCGAGCAGCCGAAGGTGGGAGTGCCACATCTCAACCATGGCGCCGGACGACGGGTGTGCATGGGCGTTCCCAGTAGGCTTATTTTTGTTCTCTTAACCGGACGGACGTTCTTGTTGACCACCCACAACCCAGACGTCAACAAGATGTTCTACGGGAATCTCGTCCTTTTACTCCATTTCTTCAAGCTCGAACGTGCGCCCCTGGGCGATGTGGCACGCGAAGCCGTCTTCCCCAAGCTAAGTGCGGTGGGGGAGGCGAGCTTCGAGGTCCACCCGATCGATGACCAGGTCTCCGCCGCCGACCCTCAAGCGTTACCGTTGGCAGCAGGTATCAAAATCACAGTGCGTGATCCTGTTGCGCTAGCGCACTGGCTCGCCGAGGGACATCGCGAGCTCGACCAGTGGGACCGCCCGAATCCGGCGGATTCAGCGTTGCCGTCCGAGGCCGTCGATCCCGGCATCCGCGGGCATTACTGAGATGTGTGGAATAAATAAAACATGTGAAATGTACGAATTTTCGACCTGGGAATTGTCTCCAACAATTTGAACTCTTTTCTGCTCTTTTCGAAGCCGATTGGGGACTTAGATCTCAAGTTCGGGTTGGTTGGCCGAGGTGCCGCGCCGGCGTGTGAGATCAAGTCTAATGCCGGCCAGTTTGCCGAGACCGGATCAGTTACCTCGTCTGGCTCCGATGCGATCTCACCACAAGATCTGGGGAGCTGTTCGCCCAACGCAAAAGAGGGGTAACCTTGGGTTTATGTGTGCCAGACGACACAATTTTACTCGAAATGTCCCTCGCTCTTAATATCTCGCTCTTCTCCGAGTCGTTCAACCAGGTAACTAGCTCCCTCTGTCCCCCGTATTCACGTTAGCCACCACAGACAGCCACAGATCACCGCAGATTCTGCATGAATTTGGTACTTACATACCGTTGAGGGATTGTGGGCGAGTCCAGTTAATGTTAAACGACCTTGGCTAGATTCCGAGTCGCACCGGAATTCCGGAAGCATCAAATGCACCCCAGTAAATTATGCTCCGACGTGAAAGACGCTGCAAATTTCCCCACTGCCCGAGATCAAAATCATCAACGTGCAGGTGTCTATTTCTTCGGGAGCTGGGCGTTGGATATGATATAAAACCAGAGCTCTGGAACCGGAAATTAATTGGTACAGTTGCATTTCTTAGATGATTTTAAAATGAAACGGCGTTGGAAAAGCATTGTAGCAGGATCTAGATGAATTTGGTCAACTTGCTTTTTATACGCAAGGAAAGCGCTCCGAAGCCAATGTGTTCGTACTGTACTGGTGATTTTACCACTGCTCGTGGATAGATAGGATGGCATTGTGAGATCCGGCTCCATAGCCTCGAGAGAGTTGTAAGGGAATTGTAAATTACAATATTCAAAAAACGGAACTCGGTGTTCATATTTGTGGACCTGACGAGTATTTCACCTCACCTAGAAATTTGCCTACGTGTTTGGGTCTAAATTCTTGCGCACCAATAAAATGGGATGTTATTCGAGGATGCAGGTCGTTTTTCAGCTGCGACGGATTGTGGTCGAGGAACAGAGCTAGGAAGAGACGGTTTGATTGATGCAGATCGATGCAGTGATATCGATGGCCATTCAGCCTGTGAGGGACGGTGACCAGACGTGGTCCTCTACCAAGACTTCAAATGCACTCGCCCGAGCAGCGCCCGAGTCCATATCCCAGGTTATACCATAGCCATGTTATAGCGAAAAATGTCGGAATAATGATTACTTTTCCCTAGACTTGAGATGGGCGAGACTCATTTTGCCAGCCTGAATGAGCTACTTAGTCTAGGTTTTTCTACCAACAGGTTTTTCGAAAATCTCTCCGCGGAAAATGCCGAAAAATGCCGGAACAACCACGCGATTGCCCACCACACCCGGATTTGACAACCAAATCACCCAGGTTTGCCGACAAACGGAGAACGCTGTGCAACTGGAAGGGATCATGTATACAGTATAGAAACTCATTACTAACCAATTACTAACCTCAAAAAAAAAGTGTAATGGTCTGACTAGGGAGACTAATAGACTCTAGAGACTAGGATGGTCTTTCGTGGTACAAAAAACAATTGACATCACCTGTCCGCCCGCTCGCCCTTGTAAAGTTGTTTCGTTGCACGATAATTTACGTTTTTATCTTCGTCTGCCTCGCTCTTTGGTCACGATTTGTGGCAGGTTTGCGCGCCTGCATTATAATTAGGCGCCGTCAAAATTGACCAAATACTGTAACCCAATTAGGCAACACCGTCTCCTGCCAACAACGTTGATCTGCCTCCGCAATATGCCTCCGTGTCGCGTCACCGTCCCATCTCAACGCAAGAGTCCGCCTTCCACAAGGATCGGCTCATCGGTATGTAGCTTTGGAGAACATCTGGCTGCGATTTCACAGGATATAGACTGAGAATTTACTCGAAGGCGCGGTATAAATGGTTGCTTTCAATCGGCGCTACCAGTACAAAAGAGGATGTCAACGGCGTAGCACTCCAGAGTTGTCATGGCCTACGTTGAATCAATTATCCTCCGCATCGCCTTGCAGATGATAACGCCGGGCAGCGCTGCCTCGCAGCATGCCAGCAACGCTTTAATAGCGGGCGCCGTGCAACGAACAGGTCGAGTTCCCTGGCGGTTTCCCCACCCCACCTTTCATTCCTTGGCCTTCGACTGCTGTGCGGTCTCTTCTTGTCTCAATTTCGTCCCCTGCCCTCAGACATCTGTCGCCCCCGGCCCATTCATTCGATTGTTTTGGGACCCATTTATAACGCCGATAATGAACTCTTACGACTGCAGATTCAGTAGGTCCTGCTAGCTATTCATGACCTCTAATGTACTGACTATGGTGCCGCAGTGATGAAGCTTGCAGTGTTTTCGTTGATGCTCCGTGTCGCACGCGCAGACCGCGTATGCGTCACATCTGAGTGGGTCCCGTATCGCAGCTAGACGTATAGAAAGTCCTCATCCACCTCCGTCCACAGCTCAGGGAACATCGTATGCCAGAACAAGCTGACCACCAGCACGATCGTCGCGATCGTAGCCATCATCGTGCTCCTCCTCGCCTTCATCGGGGGCGTGATCGCATTCTTGCTCTACCGGCGGCGCCAGTTCGCGGCCGCCAAGGCCGCCGTCGCGGCGAACGCGTATGTCATCGAGGCGTCGCAGATGAAGGGCCCCGCGCCGTTCACCACCTACTCGGCGTCGTACGACCCGCACTCCGCTCCCAACGGCGTCGCGGGCCTGCCAATGAAGCCCGGGTCCGCCAAGCTGACAACGCCGCAGACCGCGCCGACGAATTACGGCGGCGTCACGTACCCGTTCTCGGGATACTCGTCAGTGCGTACCTCGTCTGCACCCGTCCAGCTAGCTAACGATGCACACAGCCCAAAGGCACACCTCCGAAGTCGCAGTCCGCGTTCTCCGGCACATACACAACAATGAGCGGGATGGGATCGGGGAGCAAGGCGGCAGGTATGAAGGCGTTGGTGGATGAAGTTGTGCAAGACTGCCTTGGGGCTGGGTCTCGGGGTATTACTTTCTGTAATCTGGTCTTGGTAATGAAAGGACATTCAATGGGACCTAGTAAACGACTTTTTATTCATAAAGACAGAAGACGACGATGAGGAGGATAACATATTGCGGGTATCCGACTTCGAGAGAGAGGAGAGATAAGTAAGAAAGTGAGGAAAGAAAAATAGTGTAACGAGTGATAGTGATAAAATATGGTACGGTTCCATGCGCAGAGCAGTATCCGGAATCCATCGGGTATACGACGCTGTAGTAGTAAATGAGGGATCTAGCACCCGGGAAGCATATGTAATAAGGAAAGGGAAAGGAACGCGTATATGAGTTTTCAAAGGTTAATCTGGCTCTCGCACGATTTTGGGTGCGCGTGCGCCGGGGCCGTGTCTTATAGGCTACTCCTCCTCCTCCTCCAGCACGTTGTGCAGCGGGGCACCGTGCACGTAGCGCGCGGGGCTCGCGCGCCCGGTGTCCACCAGTGGCCGGGGCGGCTCGATTAGGATCGGGTCAAGCAGCGGGGGCGATGATTTCGTCGGCGCAGGCACGGGTGCAGGCGGCTTGGGGAGGGGAGCCACCACTGGACGCGGGCGGAGTTTTGGGAAGTGGCACCGGGGCCGTGGTGGGCGAGGGCACAGCGGGGGCGGGCTCACGCGGTACGGCACGCACGGGGAGGCGGGAAGGTGCGGGCGCGGGAGCTGGCGCTGCAGCGGCGGGCTTAGCAGGTGAGCCCGTGCGCTGCTCGCGCTCGCGGAACATGTCGATGAGAGCGGACGTCTTGCTTGGCACGGCAGGCTTGGGCGAGGCGATGTCGGAGTGCGCGCTTCCGTTGCCGTTGGGGGCGGTGGGCGTGGCGGGCGAGAGGATGACAGAGTCGGCCTTAGAGCGCGCGGTTTCGCGATCAGCGCGGCGCTTGTTCTCTGCGTCATCGAATTCCGGTATGTCGACGGGCGAGACGGGGGAGACACTGCGGAGGTCCGGTGGGCGTGGGGAGAGGTCGTATGGTGTCGAGATTGCGAGGGATGGGAACGGCGACTTCGTGTTCGTCGTCGCTATCCGTCCCGCTGAGGAGACTGCGCGGGTCGTCATCGTTGGTGCTTATCGACGGTGGCCGCCGCTCGGGGTGCAAGTCAAAGTACCCAAGTCGTCGCTGCTGGCGTGCTTCCTGGCGCTCGCTGAGTACTGGGTGCGTTGCTGTACTGGGCGTGATATCGTCGTCCTCGCCGTCCGTAGGAGGGCCATAACCATCGCTCGCAGGGTATTCCTCCTCCTCCGCACTGCGTTCCGACTGCTCGCTGGCACGGGGGACGCGCTCGATCTCCGACACGTCCGAGTCCCGCAGACGCTCCCGCTCCCGCTCAAGCGCACGCTGCTCCCTCCGCCGGTCAATCTCATCCGAGTCGGGGCTCATCTCGCGGCCCATCGTCTCGGCCGCAAGCGCCTTCGCCAGCTCCATGCTCGCGAGATCCGGATCCGGGGCATTGACGAACCCGCCCCTCCTCCTCCCGCTCCCCCGCCCCATCTCCGCGTCCTGCCCACCCATGCGCCGTGCCTGCACACTCCCAACGAGTATGTCCACCCACGCATCGCTGGCGCTCTCCCGCCGCCGCTGCCGCGCCGCCTCCTCCTCCCCGCCAGCCTCATCGTCACTCTCTCCAGCGAGCCGCGTCTCAAACTCCAGGGCGGACGCCTCCGCCGGCGCCATCCCCGCGCGCACCCGTCCTCCGCTGCCAGGACTAGGACCGGGGATCATCCCGCCTGGCAGCCGAAAACGCGCGCCCGACTGGCGTCGCCCCGCCGAACCCGTCGCCGTCGTTGGCGACTCGGCGCTCGACCCCTGCGTGTCGTCGCTCCGCGTCCGCGCTATCGCGAGCGCCTGCGGCTGCGTCTGCACCGGACTCGTCGCAACGTCGGGGCTCAGCGGGCCATTGCTCCCCGCGCGCTTGACGATGCTCCCGAGCGACAGTATCTTCGTCCCGCCCTGTGCGCGCAGCATGCTGTCAAAGTCGAGCTCGCGGCTGGAGCCCGTGACTGAGGGCGTCGCGCCGAGGACGTACGGGCGCCCGTTGAGCGTCTGCGCCTGCTTCCACACTTTGCCGCCACTCGGCGCCGCAGGCGAGAAGAGCGACGGCAGCCGCCGCTTCGTGCCTGGCGGCGCAGCGCCGGCGAGCGCGAGGCGGTACTCCCGCGGCACAAACTCCTCGTACAGCACAAGCGTCGCCCCGCTGTCCTGCGCAGCGCCCGAGCGCGACTTGTACTCGACCTACAGCACCGTCAGTCCTGCGCCCTCATACACAAAACGCGACACGTACCAGCGCCCACGAGCATTCTCTTGCAAGCTCCGCCGCG
This sequence comes from Mycena galericulata, assembly GCA_029289565.1. Lineage (NCBI taxonomy): Eukaryota > Fungi > Basidiomycota > Agaricomycetes > Agaricales > Mycenaceae > Mycena > Mycena galericulata. The sequence continues at coordinate 2,402 of JARKIA010000439.1, read as the reverse complement.
GGGCCCCCCACGCCCGCCGCGCGCTCCATCCACCCGCCGCCCCACAGCAGATCGCAAAACACGTCCAAAAACGCCTCCTCGACGACCTCCTCGGGCCCGAGCACGGGCGCCGTGTCCCACCCGAACGCCGGCAGCGCCTTGTGCGCCTTCCGCAGCTTGCGCGTGAGCTCCGCGTTGAGCGCCGTCGGCGCGCTCAGCGCCGACGGACTGAGCGTCAGCGGGGGCGAGAACTGCAGCGTCGCCGACAAAGGCGCGTCCGAGCGCGTAAAGCCCGCGGTGGAAAAGTCGTTCCACGACAGCGTCTCGCGCTTCGCGAGGCGTTCCTGCAGCATCCAAAAGCCACGACACGTCAGCGTCCGCATGTGCGCGCACGAATGAAGAAGCGACCCACCGCCCGCGCGTTCTCCGTCAAGTCGAATCTCAGGCGCCCCTCGATCCCGCCCTCCTGCTTCACGCCGCCCGGGCTCGTCTCCCCGCCGCTCCCGAACCCGAGGCTCTCGAACTCGCCCCACTTCATGTCCGTGAGGCTGCGGAACGCGCTGCCGTCCTCGGTGAGGCTGGTGGTGGAGTGATATGCCGAGGGCGCGTTGCTGCCGTATGGCGACGACGCGTTGAGCGACGAGGTGTTGAAGCCCGAGGTGCCGTAGGGCGTGCTGGAGGAGGTAGTGGAGGAGGTCGAGGGCTGAACGCCCGCGGCGAGGTCCATGCGTTTGCGGAAGGGGTCCGAGTAGCGCGGGGCGCCGGCGCCCCCGGCGAGGATCCCGCGCCAGGCTTTCGAGGCGGCCCATTCGTTTGGTGGACCTGGAAAGAGGATGTGAGTATGGGAAGCGAAACGGAGACATCGAAAGATCAAGAAGAAACGCCGTCCCGCGTCCGGGGAAGCGAAGTGCGGGAGGGAAACGATAATGAGGCGACCCCTGCAGTCCCGGGTAGGACTCCGCGCAACTCCCACCACCAATGGCAGCGAAAGAGGGAAGCGCGCCTCCCAATGGCACTACCCACGCGCATCTGCAAAAACGTTGCCACGTCATCACCCCCCCCCCGCGCACCGCTAACAAGCTCCTCCAAATGAAGAAGACGACAAGCTCCTCTAAATGAAGACAAAGAGACGAAAAGGACTCACCACCCCCCGAGCTCCCCGCCCACGCACTCCCGCTGCGCACGAGATCCACCGAGTAGCTGCGCACGTTGCGCCGGACGTGCACGACGCGCGCGGTCTTGGCGCCGCGCCGCGGGCCGGTGGGGGGTTTGGATGGGCTTCCTGTGGGGAGGGTTAGTTGGCGGAAGGGAGGGGGGGAGGAGAGAGCGGGAGAGCGAAGAGGAAGAGGAAGAAAGACATGGGGAGAGGGAAGGACGACGCGGGGAGGGAGGAGTGGCGGGAAGCGCGCGCGGAGGACGGGAAGGCGGGGGGAGGAAGGAGAGGGGAAGAAAGAGCGGAGAGGACGACGACGCGGGGAGGAAGGAAGACGGGGGAGGAGGGAGGAGGGAGCGGCGAAACGGCAAAGAAGGAAGGCAGGGTGCGCACGCGCAGGACAGGAATGGAAGTGCAGAAGAACAGGAGGAAGAGGAGGGGAGAGAGGATGATGGAGCGGGAAGGAACGACGAAGGGAGAAAACGCATCAAAAAACCACTCACCCTCGCCCCCACTAATCCCCCCCGGATACATCCCCACCCACTCCCGCAACCTCGTCGGCGCCCCCAGCCCCCGTCCCTCCATCTCGCCCACGCCCTCGCGGATGCTCGCCAACAACAAATGCTCCGCCGCGCGTGCGCCGCGGAGGTACTCCGCGTACACGGCCGGGAACGCGGAGAAGTCCTCGACGGTGGGGAAGAGCACCTCCTCCGCGGCCGTGCGCTCCTTGTCCTTGTCCTTGTCCTTGTCCTTGCCAGAGGCGCCGATGGGCGTGGGCGGGGGGAGGTAGTTGTTCGCGTTCGAGCTGTATGCGGAGGGCGGGCAGAGGCCGAAGAGGAGGGGCCCGAGGACGGCGGCGAGGGTGGGGGGCGTCTCGCCGCTCTTGTTGCTGTGCGCGACGAGGCGGGTGAGGAGGGCGAAGAGGGGGGTGAGGATCGGCGGGAGCTGGGCGGGGAGGGTGGCGAGGAGGGTTGAGAAGGCGGTGGGGGGGTAGGCGTTTGCTGGGAGACGGCGAGGTTAGTTACACGTTGGGTAGGGTGATAGGATGAAGGACGACGAGGCGGAGAGAGAATGTGGAGGACGAAGGGAGGAGGAAGGAGGAAGGAGGAAAGACGTAGGTAGGTAGGTAGGTAGGCACGCGCGCGGAAAAAAAGAAACAAAAAGACTAGGACGACGCAGGGGAAGGAAGGAGGGGCGGGTGGCGCACGAGAAGGACAGGAAGAAAGACGGGGAGGGAGGAGGGAGCGGGAGGAAGGATAGGACGGAGGTT
>JARKIA010000438.1:0-88098 GCA_029289565.1 Mycena galericulata | reverse complement strand
TTCGTCGTTTTGGTCTTGCCGGCGTGGACGCTCACCAGATCGAATTTGTTGTCCTCGGCGACGCGTCCGGCAATAAGGGTTACGTGGTAACCGGTGTACGCCTGGAGAGCGAGCAGCAGCGGGCTCACGACGCCCGCGAAACGCTGTCGTGCTCTGAAATTTCACAGTCAGTTAACCCCGGTCGTCCCGCATAATATAGCCACTTACTCGATTTGTTCCTCAGGCTCTATGCTGGGCAGGCCCTCGTCCGCGTCCTTCCACTTCGCGAATTCCTCGTCGCGCTCCGCCTTCGCCTCATTTCGAATCTTAGTTTTCACCTCCTGGGGCTCCGCTTCGAACAGCTTGCGCGCAATGCCGCAGCGCAAGCTGAGCGCCTTCTCGCGCGGAGCGTCCCAATGCTTTGCGTCGAACTCGGCCGAGACATTCGCCTTGTAGTCGTCATGTTGCATGTAAAACTGATAGTCGGTAATACGCTTGGGCGGGCTTTCCGCGGGACGCCGAAGGCGGGCCAGCCACGGTGTGAACGGATTGCGTGTCATGCCGAGCGAGGTACGTTTGTGGTTATACCACGTCTTTATTTTCTGAAAATATTGTCAGGTTGCGCACAACGACTGCAGCATCAAGCTCACCATCCTCATCTCGGTCTGGGTTTTCGTCTTCTGACGCGCATCTTCTGGCGAGAGCTCCTCCTCCTCTGTCTGCGATGTCGGCGCCGGGTTCCCGTCTGGTGGCGTCGGGTTTGCGTCTTCTGTCTGCGATGGCGGCGTCGGGTTCCCGTCTGGCGGCGTCAGGTTCGCGTCTGGCGGCGTCGGGTTCGCGTCCGGTTCCACGTCCAAGCCGAGACGCCAGTCGAATTTGGCCCAGTATTCGTTGAACAAGATCGGCCACCACTCGCGCGTCTTCCCCCGCTTGGAGTAGTCCATGTAATCGTCCAGCTTCTCCAACAAGAACTTCTCGCGCTGGCCACTGAAATCGCCCTTGTTTCCCGGTTTTTTTTTGACTTTTTTCGATGTTGCATCGGTCGATGAGGCGGTCGCGCTCCCTTTGGGGGGCATGGTGAAGAGATTGCGCAAGGGACCAACTGGAATGAAAATTCACGTGCACGACGTCGCCGTACACATGTCTTCTTCGTCGTAACGCGTTAAAACACACCCGCGACACTTTTACATGTACGTTTCTTCTTCAATATATCAAAAATTCCCCTCCCAGTTACCCCCGCGGCGTGAATCAAGCCTCTACTGCGTGAAACAAGTCGCTGCATTTCACGGAATCAAGAAAGGTACAACATCAGACGGAAACAACTATTCGACTACTATTCGACTACCATTCGACCATTTTTCCTGCGCGCTCGAAAGCCTACTCAACAATGAACATCTCCAGCTCGGCGCTGTCGCGGCTCCCGCGTATCTGGATGTCGGTCAGACCGGCGTTGAGCGCGGCCTCGAAGGCGCTGGTGCTGGTGAAGACATGTCAGCCCAGCGCAACACACAAAGCAAAAGGAAAAAAATTACCTGGTTTCATAAATCACATCGATCCCGCGGACGGCCCAAAACATCCCCGCGTTCCTCCCGCGCGACGTCAACTCGATGCGCGTCTGCATCGTCACGGGCGGGCGCTGCGAGCCCACGGGCGGGGCCGCAGGGCACAGGACGCCGTGGTGGCCGCGACAAACGACAGCCCACGCCTCCTTCGCTTCCTCCCAGGTCAGGAACCCCTGCATATGGCCGTTGCTGAAGCCACAAATCTGTGCGGTCGCACGTTTACTGCAGCCCGGAGTCAGTGAGACGGCATATAAACAGCGGCTACGACTTACTCGTCCGTATAGATGCCGCAGACGCGCCCGGGTCCGACCACATAGAACTTGCAGCCGGCGTTTTCGGAGTGCGCGACGCGGTCAACGCCGGCTTCTGGGATGTACGGCGCAACGCAGGTCGGGCGGGAGGGGTGAGCTTGGTGGATCGACTCGGTCTGGTAAAACGGCGCGAGGGGCGCAGTCGGGCGGGTCGGGGTGATGGACACAGGAGTAAAGTTAGGCGGGGTAGGAACCGGGTGGAATTTGGGCTGCGACATGTTGGGCTGCTGGGACATCGCGGGCTGCGGAAAGTTGGTCATTTTTCTGGTGCGCTCGGATTTCGACACTAAATATATATACACTTCAGCTCGCCTTCTTTCGGGCAATGCCGACGCCACACACACGTAAACATCATCAACTTCAGCTCCTCGTCGACCTCTGTGGTTTGCCGCCTCCAACGTCGCCGCCGCTCATCCCTGCGCGCCCTCATACCCGCTCGTGGTCGGCAGCCGCTCTCGACCCCGGCATTCGTTCTCGCTAACAGCGTCGTCGCAGGTCCATTACGTTCCCCACACCAAACGTCAAATTATTCGCCATGTCAATCCCTCCTCGCGGCAAAGAAAACTCCCGCCTTGTCTCGTTCCAACGGGGACCTGAATATTTCTGCACGTGGGGCTGGGCTACTCCCCTTCACAAGCGAAGAACTCGGGCTGGCAACCGCGCACATATAGGCAACCGCCTTTCATTTTGTCGCACTCCGAGCCCTTCCGCGGCCACTTCTCGAAATCCGTCGCGACCCCAAAATCTCCAGACAACCCAACCACCTTCACTATCTATGTGCGTACATCGCGCACTTGGTTCTAAGCTCAGCGCTAACAAGCATTTATCCAGGCTGCCTGAGCCCCCTCCCGGTTTGATCGAAGCGCTCAAACTACGCTACTTCTTGATCCACGGCCAGGCGCACCCGACAGAAGGTCCGGGGATGGAGCGCTACTGGATCGCCGCTCCCGCACGCTCCTTCGTATTCGACAACGACGCAACCGGCTACTGGGTTACCGATACGTCCTACATACACGTACACCACCACCGCCGCACCCGCGCCAGCATGATCCTCGGGTACGCCCTAGACGCGCAAGGCGAAAACCACTCCCCCCCTCCCCCTCTGGAATATCCGTACGGGCCCCAGTGTACGTACCCCGCGAGGATTTAGCGCACGCCTCACCTCATCACTCACACAGACCCGCTCCCCACTGATGGAGAAGGAGTCGAGCGTTGGTTTTCGAGACGCGCGAGGCGCGGCGGCGCGCTGAGCGATCTAGACTGACCGGTTGTTTACGTGTTTGCCCAATTCCGCAGTATGTATATAAAATAATCGAAGTAGCCGCTTTTTCTTGAATCCCCCACTTGTTTACCCTCCAATCAATTGCACTCAACTTCTTCATCCGACCATGCCTGCCCAGCGTTCGCACAAGAAAGGGAAAAGCAAGAAGTCTCGGGACCCCCCACCTCCCCCGCCCTTCCGCTTCCAGGGCGCGCGCCTCGCCTGGCTACAACCCCAGATCGACGCGTTTCTTACGGCCCTGCACCGAGGCCGCCTTCACACCTTTTTGCCCGACCTTTACGAACGCTACTGGAAGAACTTCCCATGGCGCTTGCCAATCGAGGAGGAGCCGTACCCCGGCATGGCTTTTGACGACGATCTCCTCGAGCTATCTACCACCGAGCGCATTCAGCGCGATTATGTTGTCGCCCGTACGAACGTGGTGAGTCCTTCTTTTTGGCGCGTCTTGCTGAACTATATCTCATGCCACATTTGCAGCGAATTCGCGCCTACTTTTACCAAGCGCGAACCCCTCGCACAACGGCATAGCGCAATGCGTCGTAAGTGTTCCCGCTCGAGACACCCAGCGCCGCTGATGCCTTCCAGACCCATCTGCCCGCGTCCAAAATCTCTTGCGTGTAATTACCGCGTGTCCATGTCTTGTTTGACTACGTACTCGTGTCTTCTTGTCCCGCCGTGTCCAGACCCAATGAATGTAACTTGTTATGCATGTCTTGCTACTCGTGTCCTGCCTTCCAATGAATGTAACTTGTTATCTACTTACAAACAGCCGTCGTGTTACAATCCCCGCGTGCAGCAATTAAGATTTTCCAAGGTGGGCTCGGGCGTCGAGTGGCGGAGCATAAACTCGACGTCGTCGTCATCGACATCCGCCCCTGCGGCAATTAATTTGTCGAAGCACGCCACGGCGCATTTGTCGGTGAACTTGAAAATGAGGCGAATATCCCCGAGGCATGCTGCTACTTCGTCCTCGGACAGCTGCCGCCCCGGTCCATCTCCACGAACCCTCGCTGCCTGAGGATGTGAGAGCGTCGCACTGAGGCAGGTGCGGACGTGCCGACGATAAACCGAAAAAAAGGCGCTGCACGTCCTGTCAGCAAATGAGATGGTGGTGCGAGGACCAGAACTCACGTTGCTCGCAGTGCGTCCGACGACTGCTTCTTCCGCCAACCTTCTGCGTCTTCTTGGCGCGCTTTGCGCAGGCGGCCCATACGTTCGCGCGCTTTGGACTGCTCAACAGCCCGATGCTGCGCACGATAGCGCGCCTGCGCCTCGGCGCGAGGGTTGCCGGGCGCGGCCACAGGCTGACTGCTGAAAACCGCGCACAGGGGCGGACGCTGCATGGCTCCGGTGTCGGTTTCGGAGTTGGGAAGTGTCAAAGCGAAGTCAAAATTCATGTTCCTGGTTAAGTTGCGTGAGTGTGTATTGATCCGCGACGAACCTGTAGTAAGCAACTCAGAATTTGTTTGCCTACGTACCACCACCATGCCCGCGAGCCAAAAAAAAGCCCCCATCTTGCGATCCCGCTCCTTTTGGGCGGATTGGCAGCGCAGTCGTAGCGAACGACGCAAGTCGCGTCCCACCGACCTCCCGACCTACGACGGCCCGATGGAGCTCAGTGACGCCCATCCCATCTACACGTTTGTGCCAGGTCGTTCGGCGCCCATTGTCACCGCCCCTTCTCGCACGCCCAAACCACTCACACATATCCATCTCGGCACCAGCTCACCTCATACCAGCATGCACGCCCTCCCTACTTCCAAGGAGGCTGCCGCCATTGCACAGCGCCACCCGCAGACTCGCGCTGACCCCGACGCCGTACTGCTCGCAGGACTAGCCGGCGGCAACAAACGTACACCACCCCAGGCGGACGCTGTGTCCGAGTCCAAGACCTGTCGCTGCCCCGATCATCGCGCGCCACGCAAGAAGGTACGCCCGTGGCTTGACGAACGGGTAGACAGATCTCTAACATTGTCCTTCTCTTTAGAAACTTGTCGCCACGGCCTGCGTGGAGGGCCGCGATTATGTGTTTGAGGCAGTCGAGTGAAATGGGCCGCCGATAGCGTAGAAATAAAAGCCTTGTATCTTGTGAAATTTTAGTACATTTTTGTCGACGAGTGCGCGACCAAAAAAAAATTAGGAACCAGAAAAGGATCAACGACACGCGCACGCCTCCATCCCCTCCAGCGTCGGCTCGGGGATCGCCCGCCGAAACATGAACTCCAGGTCGTCGTCACTCACATCACCCTCGTGCGAGATCCTCTGCCATGCCGCCTCCTCCTCAGTGTCGTCCGGAGCAATATTCAAAACCAAGATGCACTGGTTCAGCTCCCTCAGACGCCTTTCGACCTCCTCTTCGCTGGGGTGTGGGCCGGGCGGATTCTCAGCGGCGTGCTTGAGTATAAAGATAGCGTCGTCGGGGTCGAACGGGGGGCCTCCCTTCTCCATAAAACGAGCCAGCTGAGCTCGATACAGCTCGGGGTTTTCATGTTCTGCGTAGATAATCCCGCGATGCTTGTGAACGTGGAGACGATTAGCGCAGGAAGATGGGATCTGCGCAACGATCATAAATCAGCGGGGTGGCCTACTTACATTAAACGCACTGACCTAGCGCGAAGTCGTTTTCAGAGGATTGCCGACGCCGGAGCCTCTCTGCTCGCAGGTGTTTCATCCGGTCGCGTGCCTTCTGCTGCTCGCGCTCCGATTCCGAGCGCGGTATCGAGCTTGTGCTTCGGCTCGCGGTTGGGGATCTTACTTGGGCTCGCAGAGAAGGAGGTGTAGGTAGGGGCAGTAGATACGGCGAGGTCGGCGGGAGAGAAAGAACACGAGAATGTGAAAGTGGAACATAGCGCCTCCATTTCCGCACCGAAGAGGACGGAATGAGGTGATGGGCGTTGAGGCTGCCAGAAGCAGGTTGTGGCTGTGTTGTCCCGATATGGGCAGTTCGTGGTAGAGGAAAGGATTTGCTTGGTGAAGAGCGACAGAGCATGGCGACTGCCATTTGGGAAGCGGAGTAGAATGTATCCGTAGTCTACATCATACCCAATGAAAGAAAACCTTGGATGGTTGGGTGACTTTGCATTCAGTCGCTTCCAAGTCGCCTGCACACTCAGAGTCGGATGCAACCTGCATGGGCGACGTTGTCGATTTCCCGATGAGGTTGAAAGTTCTGGAGATATGTCAATGTATATTGAACTTGAACGACAAAATAAATTTATCGCACACACCTCGCTGTAATCCCATGTAAAACTGTGTTTCCGTCGCGCGAGATGGGGAGCAATATCATAAGTTTTGTTCTGCGGAGACTTTCTGGAAATTCTGTAGATATGTTAACATATTGCATCGAATACCAAAATGAATTTGTCGCACGCACCTCGCTGTAATCCCATGTAAAACTGGGTTTCCCTCGCGCGAGATGGAAAGTAACATAAGGTTTGTTCTGCGGAGCTTTCTTTCAGCTGATCCTTAGATGATGAGATCTGGCAAAATTACCAGAAGAGCCAGAAGGGACCTTGACGCTAAACCGGAGCTCGTTGTGGGTCGACGTAGTGGTAGTTGAAAGTGGCGGAACCCTCCGCGAGATCCGTGGGAGTGCGGCAACCATTCGGCTGTGCGCAGCAACCACGTGAGGTGGGCAAAGGAAAATCCATGGACAACGTCCGCGTCCCGGACTCCCGTCGAACGACCTTGCCGCTGAAGCTTTCACATCGATGGCTCGCGGCTCTGGGCTCTTGTCGCCGTGGACACCCCTCGTGATTGCTCCGCCAAGCTCCCCGTGGGTGTCCCCCGGATGATGATGAAGCTCTTTCCTGAATCACCCCCTCCGCGGCTCTGCTCTCTTCGCTGTCGTGGACGCCCTTCATCGACGTTCCTCCGACACTCGTACCTCAAGCACCCCCGAACGCGCGAATCCGCGTATGTATCAACTTATAACAGCCTTGCTCTCCCTTACTGACATTCTCAAGTAGACGCGCAAAACCTTTGGTGTACTTCCGATAGCTAGACGATGGGTTCGAAAAGGAGCGGTGCGTGTTCTTGGCGGCCAACGGCCTCCTCACTCCTCCCTCTTGTCGCCATCGTCAAACGCGTCTTGTGCGAGCGCGGCTGCATTTTGTATTCTCCGGCCTTCGACATTAAGTCCAATGAAGCCTTCTTGTAGGAAGCATTTGGTAGCGCATGGTGTGCACTGCCTGAAAGTCACGGATTCATTTGCACTAAATGTGCGGCAGTTTCTCGGGTTCGATTCCCGGCCAAGTGATGAGTTTATTTTCTTTGGCGACAAAGATTGTGCGGTCGGCGAGTCCCTAAGTATTCCTTTTTTTTCCTTTGCTAACACTTTACGGGCTGGCTGTGCTGGTTTGGCAGACTCAAACCAGGGACTCCTCAGCACAACCAGCGCGGGAAAGTGTTAGCAGAGGAAAATGCCACCCGCCGCCGTACTGACACTTTTTTTTTTTTGGCAGATTCAGCACGATGCTGTACATTCTTCAAGCCCTCTTTTGTAATATCAACACTAGGTATACACGCTATACCTTGTAATTTCCGTGGCGTTTCCATCTCATCACGTGCGCTGTCCACATATTTTTCCTTCAGATTAATTATTTTCTTAATTTCCTGGGCGTTTCCCTGAGTAAGGTCGTTATCCCTCTTTGTAGCCATCTGTGAATGGACCTCGTCGTATAATGGTAGTACGCCATGCAAATGTCCGGTTTTGTGCATGTGTCTTTCTCATGAGGGTCTCAGTTCAAATCTGAGCGAGGTCGTTTTTAGCTCTTTTTTCTGATACGGCCCCAGCTTCGGCTGAGATGTCCCTTCGTAAGTTAGTAGCTGTAGGTTTTCTTTCAATGAAAAATGAATCTTCTGTTACTATTTTTTGTACATCCGAGCTCAGATTCAGTGCATTTCAAGTTCGTGCTTGGATAACGCGCAGCACAGCACGTGCGACGTGTCGTGTATCGGACGGAGTCGGATTTATCGGACAAGCTTTTTGCTTGTGTATCGTCTCGCGTCCCGCGTCCCCTCGCGTCCCGGGCCATGGCACGCAACAAGCGCAAGCGAACGGAGCCCGCACTCCCCTCCACCTCCTCTGCTGTGGGAAGCAGTCACGCCCACAACTTCACGCTTGCTGATCTGGCCGCCGAAGAGGAATCCATACCCGCCTTTGTTCACCGAGTCTCAGAGGACCAGCGGCGTCTATACATCGAAGAACTCCCCGTGGAACCTCCCTCGCCAGTCAAGAGACTTAGATTGGCAACGAGAGTCGAGCGTCCAGTACCTGAAGATACAAGTGCCTTCAATCCGGGCGATGGCTGGACGGCGCATTCGTTCGAGCGCTACCAGCTTGGTGTTGACGACAACGGCGACTATATTCCACCGCAGAATCTCCCCGAAGTCGATTCGCAGCCGGGACCCACGAAGCAGCGAGTGAAGCCTTCGGTATGATTTTTTTGCGCATCTAGTCATTCTAGCAATGATTAATGTCGGGACGAAGGACCCCTCACTATCGTCTTGGATATCCAATAAACGGGACTGGTTCCTTACGATCCTCATGTGCAGAAGCGGTCCTCTAGACGCGAACCGCGACATTTGCCCTGGATGTGCGGGGGGCTACCACTCAGCTTCCTCGATTTCGCTGCCACGAATGTTTTGGGGACGTGCTATATTGCGAGGGATGCATCGTCGAAAGGCATCGTGAGAACCCCCTCCATCGCATTCATGTAAGTCGTGTTGGTCCCCATTGCACGCACAGACGATCTCACATCGCGTGCGTACAGAAATGGTCCGGCGGGACTTTCGTCAAAACATCCCTGGCCTCACTGGGCTTGCGCGTCCAGGTCGGACATCGCGTGCGCAAAACATGCAGCGTGCCCATCGCCTCCAACAAAAATTTCGTTGTGCTGCACGACAACGGGATCCCACGAGGTGGCCGTGGACTTTTGCGGATGCGGAGAACGAGTTAGTGGCGGGGCCGCCAGACATACAACTCCTTCGTGCCGGCTGGTTCCCCGCAACCCACGAACGGCCGCAGACATGTGCGACCTTGGTCGTTCTCGAAAAATACCACCTCGAGACTTTGCAAGCGAAAACAACTATGTACGACTTCTACGGCGTACTCGAGAAGCTTGACCGACAATACCGGGATCAAGCCCCCCGACCACTACCATGAGTGGATCCGCATGTGCCGGGAGTATCGACACCTCATGCTGCTGAAGCGTGGGGGGCCGTGCTTCGTCGTATGCGACTGGTGGGCCCGCTGCGACAGGACTCGGCGAGTTGGCCATCCAATGCCCCGCTTGTCCTCGCCCCGGCGTCAATCTCCCGGAGGGCTGGGAGGACGCGAGTCCAGAGGAAAGGTAGGCCATTGTAACGCACACATGGCTATATTCGTGGTTGACGTCGCGCGTTAGGTTTCTCTATACGCTATTTCTCGCGCTCGATGCGTGCTTCCGTCTCAAACGCCGCCTCGTCTCGAGCGAGCTGAAAGATCCCGATTTGGGGCCTGGGTGGGCCTATATGGTCGAGACGGAGCCGTATCGAGCATACTTGCGCGGCGTGACGGACCAGAAAGAGGTAGGCAGCTTTTATCTCATTCAAGTGGACGGACTAACACTATTTTTTCTTCTAGATGAATACGTGCAGCGGTTTGGCCGCGCTGGATTATGCAAACACCAAATTCTCGCGGGGATATAGTACCACCGGCGTGGGTATGGGAGTTTGCGCGCGGCACGAGTTCGTGCAGGCGAACGGGGTGGGCGACTTACAGAAGGGAGAGCGGTGAGTTCTTCCTGGTTATTGTTGCTGCACGCGCTAAAGAAGGACAGATTCGCGAACATGGACTACATCTACGCAAGTATCCTGACGCACAAGGAACCCACGTTGCACAAAGTCACCTCCTACGACATCGTTTGCATATGGGCAAAATACATCTTCGACCGCCTCAAAGCGCTTCCCGCCAACGTGCGCCTCACGATAATCATCGGCCTGATGCGCTTTGTAATCCCCAAAATGCACATCCACTCCCATACGCTGGCCTGCCAGATTCTCTTCGTGCTCACCCTGCTGGTCGGCGCGGCTCAGGTCGACGGCGAGGCGATCGAGCGTAGCTGGGCGAATATCGGCGGCGTAGCGTCCAACACGCTCGACATGGGCCCGGGCTCTCGACACGACGTCCTCGACTGCCACTGGGCCTTTTGGAACTGGGTGAAGTTGGTGGGGATCTACGCGTCCCTGCGCCGCCGGATGGATCGAGCTAGGGCGGAGGGACCGGCGCAGCGCGAAGCATTCGAGATGTTTTCGGCGGAGCAGAGAGAGCGAGTCCCGGAGTGGAAAGCGGCGGTGCTGGCGTTTGAAGCGGATAGCGAGGCACCAAACCCTTACGAGGTTGTCGTATCAGGTGCGTTTGAGATTTATTTGGTCAAGAGGGCGAGGCGCTGACAATCGTATTAGGTCTGACCGAATCAGAGGTTCGGCTACAATTTACAGACGAAGAGGGAAAGGAGGTGGCCGCGGGCGTGCCTTCTCTGCACGACGTCAGCCCGAGCTCCTTCATCTTCGCCGGTTTGGACCTAGAAGCGGAGCAGTAAGTATTTGATGCGCTTTGTATAGAAAGAAGAAGCTCATGGTCCTCTGCAGGCGGCGAGTGCGTGTACAGGCGGAGCTGAAGAAGGCAGGGACCACGGAGATGCAGATCGACCTCAGTGCGCTGCGCACGAAGCTCAACCGGGGTATCCTTCGCTTCCGCAAGCTGCAGCGCACGTACATGCCTGCGGCGCTCCAGGTCCTTGGCGACAAGCGCCTTCCGGACGACATCCTGGCCGAGGACGTCCCATTGATGTTGCCGTCCGCGTTGGGTCTTGCGCAACGCGACGCGTGTGTGGCCGGCTTGCCCGAGATCGAGTCGATGATGCGCGATGCGCAGTGTCGGACGGCGCTAGTGCGTTTGAGGAATCAGCTTCATGTCAAGTCGAGGCTGCTGCTGTACAAAGGGAACCACACGCGTCATCAAGGCTCGAAGACGAGGGCTCAAACGATCGTCGCGCGGAATGAGAGTAAGATCCGCTTGCATTCCGAGAAGTATCAAGCAGCGTGGGAGGCCCTGCGACGTCTGAACAACGGGGACGAGTCGTCGGTCGGGTGGCGCGTGCTGAAGCGGGAGGATATTCGGTGCATGGAAGACCCGGAGGACGTGGCGAGGTTGGCGAAGGAGAGGAAGGAGAAGGCGGCGAGATTGCGCAAGAAGCATCAGCTGCTTCGTGATCACAGGCTCCTACCTGCGGAAAGGGACGAAGATATGGACTGGGAGGAGGGCGGCGGCGTGGGGCGGGGGGGGGAGAATGTACGGACGGTGTCTTGGATTTGGGCGGTAGCAGGTACGGAAGGGACGGATGCGGGTTTGGAGGAAGGTAGGCTCCAGTTACCTGTGAAAAAGTTGCTAGCTGACGATTCGTAGCTCTGCGCGTGGAGTGGGCGAAGGCGTGGGCGCGCGTTCGGCGGTGGGACGAAGAGGAACGACTCCTCAGTGTGGAGTACGAGCGGGTGGGGATGTCCTTCGAATACGAGGCACGGAAGTGGGAGACACGGGCGAAAGATATACGTTACGGCGTTATCCCCTTGGTGGAGGCGGAGGGGGCTGCGGCGTACGCGATGCAACAAGCCGCTGTGTATCGCGATACGGTCGTGCGGGGGGAGAAGACCTGGACTGAAGCCAAGCCATCGAAGGGTAAAAAGAGGGCGCGGCACATTCCCGCCGCCGTCGCGGCAATGCAGGCAGAGGCGAGAGCGGAGCAGGACGAGAGGCGCGCGGCGGCGGCAGCCGCAGCGGAGGACAGCGAGGAAGACGAAGAGCTCGAGGATGATGAACTCGCCATCTTCGGCGAACGGGGCGATGTGGCCAGCGACGAGGAATAGGAGAGCGGCAGGAGGGCGCGCAAAGCGTGCGCTTGCCGACGCGTTTGCTGCCGCGCCTCTCCCTCGCGGTTGGCGCTCATCTCGCGCGTACGCCGTCGCAATTCGCGTGGGGTGGGACGTAATGCGCGGGAACGGGGACGTGACGTGGGGGCAGGGGCGGGTGGGACGTGGCGCGCGCGCGCGAATCAAGTACACCCCGCGGTCAATGTGCGTGAACGTGAACGCGGACGTGGCGCGGGCGGGGGCGGGATGTGGCGCGAGCGGGGGGCGGGGCGTGGTGCGGGAGGGGGCGGGATGTGGCGCGAGCGGGTGGCGCGAGCGGGGCGTGGTGCGGGAGGGGGCGGGGGCGGGACGCGGCGCCAACGGGGGCGGGGCGTGGCGCGGACGGGGGCAGGACGTAAGGGGCGGGGCCGTAACGAGCGCGCATGGCGGGACGTCAACGGCCGACAGCCCAGGACGTAACAAGACGTAAGAGGCGGGGCATAACGAGCGCGCGGGGCGGGACGTAACGAGCGGGCAGGGCGGGACGTAACGAGCGGGCAGGGCGGGACGTAACGAGCGCGGAGGCCGCGAGCAAGATTTTAGTATATTTCATAATTTTACGTTTTGTCAAATTTATCTATATGTTTTGATAGTGGCCAATGTCTCTGTGGAATGTCAACGTCTCTGTGATGAGAGAGGGTCGGAGGGTCGGAGGTGGCGAGAGGAGAACATGTCCCGATTGGGAAGGTTGTGGTTCCAGAGGAGAACATGTCCCGATTGGGAAGGTTGTGGTTCCCAAAGGGTTTTTTTTGATCACGGAAGCCCTCCCCGTCGACGGCGACAACAGCGGCACAACGGCAGAGGTGATCTGAGCTGATCCTGTGCCCTGCCGTGATGCCGGGGTGCAGCCAGGAAAGGTCCCATTCCCAAAAAGGTCACCCCAGATATAACGCATTACGGCCTGCCTTGACAGCCCATAGATAACAGGTTATCTTGAGCTCATGAGGTGGATATGGTAGCGGGATGGGAGGCATGGGTGAAGGAGTGGGAGTCCAAGCAGCACACGAATGGGTTGGAATCTCCTTTCGAGGTGAAGGAAAAAGGTACGTGATTGTCGCCGGATGATATCGGCTATGCACTGACGAGATGTAGTGATGTCGATGAAGGACATCCGCGTGAAGTTGGTGAAGGAGGAGTTGTTGCGAAGTGGGGAAGGCACTGAGGTGGAGCGGGAGGACACACCGAGCACATTCATCATCATGGGCTTGGAAATTGAGGAATCACAGTATGTGTTTCATTCGCTAACCTGCTAGATGGCTGATCAAGGTATTTCTAGACGCTACCTAACTATTGATGTAAAGGCGCTCGCGAATCCCACCGAAAACCAGTCGCTCGAGTTCCTCAAACGTCGCACTGCCCTGCTGAAGCGTCTCCGGGCCTTCCGGAAGATGCAGAGGACGTACATGCCAAACCTGCGGCGCTTTTTGACGCAGTCGCAGCGCACCCTGTGGGACACAGAGACGGAGCGCGATGCGGAGGCGGGTGAGGCTATTCATGCTGTCGGATATTAGCGACACGACAAAGAGGGAGAGGGCGTGCGTGGTGGGGTTACCTGGTGTGGAGGCGGAGCTGCGGTCGGGTGAAGCTCGCGAGGCGCTAGAAAGCCTGCGCCAGGGCCTGCGGACTCGTACGATGACAAATCGTTTCCGGTTGCGGAATTGTACGGGTCAGCGGGCGTTGACGCATGGGCAGGGCATTCTGCGTCAGGTGAATGTAAAAATTCCACAAGGCGAAGCTGCGCTACCGTTATGCGCGGAACGCCCTGTTACGGTTACGCGGGCATGGTCCGTGGGAGAGGGAGCTTCAGGTGCTCAAGGACGATGATGTCCGGGCACTGAACGAGCGAGCTCTCACCGAGGAGGAACGCGCGCATAGGGACAACGTACCGGACATCAACGATCTGGAGGAGGGGGGGGTGGTCATGGCGGGCGTGGTGGCACAGGGAGAGTCAAACAGGACACTTTCATGGATCTGGTATCAAGCCAGGTCAGCGGACCCGACAGAGCAAGAATTAGTCGAAGGTGAGCCCAGTATTTCCGCTTTGGTCAAGTCTGACTGTTGACACGTGCAGCGCTGCGCGTTGAATGGTGCAAGGCTTATGCACGTATGCGCCGCTGGCACGAAGACACCGTATTGGTCGAGGAGGAAATGCGGCGGACGATTGAATACAGCTATTGGGCCGCTAAGGAGTGGCTATGTCGGGGCATAAAGAGAGTGGGGCTGGTCGACGAGGAGCTCGAGGAGGGGCTGCTCACATATTCCCTGGAACAGTCGGCCCGCGAGGTGAGAACTGGCGAGATGCTGACAAAGAACTGGGCGAAGCTGAGGGAGAAGGGTCGCGCGTTCCTAGCCCGGGAGACGGCCGCGGGCACGGAGGTGGTTATTCCCGTAGAAGAGAGCGACGTATCGGATGACGATGGCGAAGAGGGGCGCCCAGATGACGAGGACGAGGGCGACGAGGAATTGCTAGATTGATTTCCTTTTTGGGTGCTGAGATGCCCCAAGTAAATATGTACAAACAATGCATGGTCAGACCGAATACTGCACAGCGGGCCATAGGTGCGAGAGATCTTTGAGTAGTCGAGGAATTGGGCGGGGAGGACGGCAGGACGAAGGAGGGGGTGGGGGCGGGGGGCGGAGGGGAGGCGGGTGCAGCTGGCTTTTGATGCGAGGGAGTCGGAAGTGATGAGAAGGCGGCTGGCGAGTATCGGAGATGGCGGGTGGGCATGGGAGATTTCGAGTATTGATGGTGATCCAAAATGGGCCGAATTTGATGGGATACTGTTTTTCCTGGTGTGAGGTATCCCAAACGGGTGCACCACATCAATATCAGGCAGTTCGGGGAATGCCGATGAGGATTGAGGCAGTATTCTGCCAATAGGCAGCCTAAATGCGGTAGGGTGGGGCATTCACGGGCGCAACTAGTTGTACCTATAGCTGGCTGCCCGGTGGGCCACTGGGCACAATGAAACGTGGTTGCCAGTGTTGGGTGGGCACATCGTGTTGTGGTTACGTTCCTTGGTGTTCGTCAAGAAGAAGGACGGTAGCCTCCGGTTGTGCGTCGACTACCGGGGACTTAATCGGATCACGAAGAAGGATCGCTATCCGCTTCCTCTCATCGCCGATCTTCTCGACGCTCCCGGGAAGGCTCACATATACACAAAACTTGATCTCCGGCACGCCTATCACCTTCTCCGGATCGCTCCGGGTGACGAGCCGAAAACGGCTTTTCGTTCTCGCTATGGTTCCTTCGAGTTCCGGGTTGTCCCGGAAGGCCTTACCAACGCTCCGGCTGCTTTTCAGCGCTTCCTGAATAGCTTGTTCGCCGATCTGTTGGACGTGTACGTCATCATTTACTTGGATGATATATTGATCTATTCCGACGATCCGTCCCAACACTCCGAACACGTCCGGGAGGTTCTCCGGCGCCTTCGGAAGGCCGGCCTATACTGCAAACTCCCCAAATGCGAGTTCAGCGTCACCACCTGCGAATATCTCGGTTACATCGTCTCTGGACGGCTTCCGGATGTCTCCGGACAAGGTCGCCGCCATCGTCGATGGCCGGTGCCCCGGAAGGTGAAGGACATCCAGTCCTTCTTAGGTTTTTGTAATTTCTATCGACGTTTTATATGGAACTACTCGGCGATTACAGTTCCCCTTACTCGCCTCACACGTTCCAACGTCCGATGGGATTGGTCTCCGGTTTGCCAACTCGCATTCGACACCCTCAAGCACGCGTTTACGGAGGCTCCAGTGCTTTCGCATTGGATTCCGGACCGACAACTTACTGTCGAGACGGACGCCTCCGACTACGCAATCGCCGCCATTCTCTCGATTATCGGAGACGACGGCGAGATCCACCCCATTGCGTTCCGGTCCCGGACACTCGGTCCGGCCAAACTCAACTACGACACACACGACAAAGAACTCCTCGCTATCTTCGATGCCTTCAAGCACTGGCGGCACTATCTCGAAGGTCCGGCGTTCCCGGTCGATGTCGTAACCGACCACAAGAATCTGGAATACTTCGCGACGACCAAGGTCCTTACCCGTCGCCAAGTCCGGTGGTCCGAATACCTGTGCCATTTTAATATGGTTATCCGGTTCCGGCCGGGTAAGCTTGGAGCTAAACCTGACGCTTTGACTAGACGATGGGACGTCTACCCTAAAGAGGGGGATAGGGCTTTCAGCCAATTGAATCCTCAAAATTTTCGCCCCATTTTTACCCAAGATCAACTCACCGCGTCCCTCCGGGCCACTTTCCTCGAGGAAATTACCCTCCGTTCCTCCATCGTTATGGATGTTGAGAAGCTTTACTCCGACATTCGTGCCCACTACAACGATGATCCCGCCGCTGTCGCCGGACTTGCCTCCGCGACCTCCGGCACATCCCCGCGCTGGACCGTAGAACCTTCCGGTCTCCTCCGGGTACGACAATCGCATTTATGTTCCACTGGTCTCCGGAGACGCTCCGGATCAGCTCCGCGTATGTGTCCTGCAGATTTTGCATGATCACGAGCTGGCTGGCCACTTTGGACAGAATCGCACTTTAGCCCTCGTCCGCCGAGAGTACACCTGGCCGGAGGTCCGGACATTCGTCCGGGACTACTGTCGGTCGTGCATTCTTTGCAAGCGCAACAAGAAGCCTCGGCACCGGCCTTACGGTCTGCTGAAGCCCCTTCCGGTTCCCCTCCGGCCATGGCATTCCATTTCCATGGACTTCATCGAGCAATTACCACTCTCCGGCGAGTTTGACTGCATTCTTGTGATCGTTGATCGGTCTTCGAAGCAGGTCATTCTCATTCCTTGCGATACCCACATCAACTCCCCGGAGCTCGCTCGCCTCTTCCTTATTCACGTCTTTTCCAAACACGGCGTTCCGGCACACATTACATGCGACCGGGGCTCCGAATTCATCGCCTCCTTCTTCCGGTCGCTGGGCGAACTGCTCAATATGGAGATCCACTACACCTCCGGTTATCACCCGGAGGCCGACGGTCAAACCGAGCGTATGAATCAAACGGTTGAGCAATATATTCGTATCTACTGCTCTTACCAACAGGACGATTGGGACCGACTCCTTCCGCTTGCGGAATTCGCTCTCAACAACGCTCCGAACGCTTCGACCGGCATCTCCCCCTTCTTCACCAACAAGGGTTACAATCCGGCGATCACGGTCCATCCGGAACGTGATGTGGCTAACATGTACGCCAAAGATTTTGTCGTTGATCTTCAGGAACTGCACCAGTTCCTCCGGGAGCAAATTACTTTTGCCCAGGAGCGTTACAAGGAAACCGGAAACCGGAAACGGTCCTGGGGACCTCCGCTGTCGATCGGTGATCAAGTTTTCATCCTGGCGAAACATCTCCACACCAGCCGGCCGACTCCGAAATTCTCGGAAACGTATCTTGGCCCTTACGAAGTTATTGGCAAACCCAGTGCCGCTTCCTATACCATCCGGCTTCCGAAATCGTTGTCGCAAGTCCATCCGGTCTTCCACATTTCCCAACTCGAACCCCATGTTCCGAATCCATTCCCCGGTCGTGAGGAACCGCCTCCGGCTGCTGTGGAAATCATCGACGGCGAGTCGCACTTCGAAATTAAACAAATTGTTGACTCCAAGATCGACCGGCGCTTCCGGACGAAGCTCCGGTACTACGTCGAATGGCTCGGATACGAGAACACGGACGATCAGTACGCTTGGGTTGGCGCAGACGACTTGGATGCGGCAGAACATATCGACAACTTTCACCGGCGCTTTCCGAACAAGCCCGGTCCGGATTTTTGACTTCACTCGGATGTTGAAACCAAGAAAATACGTCTGATTCAAATTTTACATCACAAATATTTACAACGCTCCTTTTATTTCGCCTAGGTCGCTTTGGACCCTCCTCCCTTCCCTCCGGACGCCTCCGGTTTCCCTCTGGTCGCCTCCGCATCCGGCATTTCGTCGTCCGAGTCCAAAATCTCGTACATGTTCTTTCCCAGCCTCCGCGCACCCTCCGGAGTCGATTGCCGCACCTCCACGGTGACCGTGGTGGTGGTGGTGATGGTTGGCTCCGCTGGTTCGCTCTTAACACGCTCCGGAACCTCCGGGGCGGATGTCGGAGCTGGAGTCGCCTCCAGCGCGGGTGTCGGAACTTGAGGCTCCTCCGGAGCTGGTGTCGGGACACGAGACGAAACCGGAACTTCATCGGTCTCGATCTTGACGACCTCGAATGTGATGGTCGTGGGCTCTTGCTGCCCCTCCGGGACATCCGGGACCTCCGTCTCCATCTCCACATCCTCCGGGGCTCCTACATTCTCGAAACCCGCCGGCCACCCACTCGAAGACTCCCGCGGGGCCTCCGGTGCCTCCGGGACCTCCGGCGCTTCTTCCTCCTCCTCCGACTCCGATGCGACCCGTTTCGCCACCTTGCGACGCTTGGTCGGGCGCTCCGGCGCATCCTCCACCTCCGAATCCCCTCCGCGCTTCCTCCTGGCCTCCACAGGCCTCCGTGCCTCCTCCGTGAGGCGGTCCAACTCCTCCAACTCCTCCGCAGTCAACTCCGGGGCCTCCGCCGCCAATCCCATCAACAGCAGCATCCGGTGAGCAAAGGGCTGGCTAGCCCCTTGACCCTCCGGCGCCGCCAGGGACTGGAGAACACCCCCTGGAAGGATACCGAGTGAAGTACGATGGCGGATGAAGTCGGGAGCGGGTAAAGCCTTGGTCAGCGCATCGGCGACGTTATCGTGAGAGGACACGCGAGGTAGGAAGACCTTGCCGCGTTCTACACAATCCCGTATATGATGATAGCGTATGTCGATGTGCTTGGCGCGCGAATGGAAAGATTGATCACCGGCTAGGACCATGGCCGCATTGTTGTCGCAATGGACGGGAGTCGGACCAACCGGTGGGAGCAGGATACCGCGGAGGAGGGAGCGCATCCAGCAAGCTTCCTTGGCGGCCTCTGACGCAGCGATGTATTCGGCTTCCGTTGAGGAGACCGTCACAATCTTCTGCTTCCGCGATGCCCACGAGACGACGCCCGAACCGAGGGAGAAGGTGTAGCCAGCGACGGACTTGCGCCTCTCAGGATCATTCGCGAAGTCGGCGTCGGTGAAGCCGGTGAGGGAGATGGGGTTGGTACCGCCGAGGACGAGGGCGTGTTCGCGAGTGCCTTTGAGGTACCGCAGGACTCGGATCGCTGCCTGCCAGTGGACCGCACTGTAGCAGTCAAGGAAGCCCGCGAGTTTTCCTACAGCATAAGAGATGTCCGCGCGTGTCCCGATGGATATGTACATGAGTGAGCATACCAACGAGCGATAGGGAGTATGTGCGAGGCGCTCGGCGTCATCCCGGGATAGTGCATCGGTAGACAATGGATGGGAGAGCTGGAGCTTGGCTTCCATGGGCGTGGCTGCGGGGTGGGCATCGGACTGGTGGAACTGCACTACAAGACGGTCAATTAACGCAGTTTGGGAGAGAGATATGGTGCGGCGTTCTGGGTCGCGTACGATGCCGATGCCTAGGCAATATTTGACCTCACCCAAGTCCGAGATTGTCCACTTTGACCGAAGCTGCTCTTTGAAGAGTTCATTGCCGAGCGCGCGACTCGCAGCCAGCAGCATGTCGTCGACATGCACGGCAACGAGGTTGGTGATGTCGTCCTCCCGACGCACATACACGCACCATTCGCAGCGTACACGGCGGAAGCCCCAGCTAAGCATGGCCTCGTGCATGTGTTTGTTCCAGGCGCGTCCCGCCTGCTTCAGGCCGTAGATGGACTTGACGATCTGCCACAGCCACCTCTCCTTACCCGCTACCTCGTAGTGTTTTGGCTGCCGCGAATACTGGTACTCGTCGGGTGGGAGATCGGCGTTGAGGAATGCCGTCTTGACGTCGATCTGCTGGAGGTCCCATCCGAGTGATGAGGCGATGCTGAGGATGGCGCGGAAGGATTCAAGACGGGCAGTGGGAGAAGTGGTGTGAGTGTAGTCGCGGCCGTAAACTTGTCTGTAACCCTTAATGCAGTAACGCACTTTGTTCCGCACAACAGCGCCGGTGACAGTGCGTTTGCGATGGTAGACAGGTTTGAGGTCAAGGATCGTCTTGTTCGGCGGGACGTCCTCAGGAGGAATAAGGTTGTATACGCCCATGTCCTTTAGAGATGTCAGCTCATCGCGGGCGCCAACCTCCCAAGCGTCCTTGTCCGGGGCAGCCATCGCCTCCCCGTACGTGCTGGGATCATCCGGGTACTCGACGTCAATGGGAGATTCGGCGAGGTAGGCGCTTAGCAAGGCCAGGATCCGCGCATCCTCGCCGTCGTCGTCTTCCGGGGTCTCAGCGGCGGTCTGCTCATATTCCTGGACAATCTCCAGGTCACTGTCGGGCTCGTCATCGTCGTCGACAGCATGGACGGCGAGGCGACGGACGCGGGTGCCGCGGCGCAGAGGTGGAGGAGACAGAGGAGGAGGAGGAGAGGGAGAGGGTAACGGAGGAGAAGATGGCCGGACAGGCGTTGGAGCGGTGCTGATGTTGGGAAGGGGGGTAGTGTGCATCTTCGGATCCGGGTCGCTTTGGTCGTCAGGGACGCCAGCGTCGGGGTTGGTAGTACCGGGGTTGGCGAGGCGTTGAGCGAGCCGATCGGGGTTGTACCGCACCTTCTCGACTTGACCGGTTTCTATGAAGCGCACATTGTAGGAGTTGTAAACTTTGTTCGTAGCGCGTTCCCAAACGCGATAACCCTTCGAGCGCGGTGCGTAACCTATGAGGACACATTCAAGTGAGCGCGCGAAGCATTTAGGGTTATGAATATTCTCGATCAGAACAAAAGCGCGGCAGCCGATCTCCCGAAGGTGAGAAATGTCTGGCTTACGGCCCTCAAACGCCTCGTGCGGGGTGCGTCCACCCTGTGCCCGAGAGGGCGTTCTCGCGTGCAAATACGCAGCCGTGACACAGAATTCGTCCCAGAGGAACTCGGGAGCGTTGCAGGAGATGCGCATCGCGCGTCCCTTGCCATGTACAATGCCGTGGAAACGCTCGCACTTCCCATTCATCTTGGAGACATGTTCGGGGGAGAAGGCGACCTCAATACCACGCTCGGTGGTCCAGTTGTCGAACGCATTTGACTTGAGTTCCCCATTGTCGAGGATGTACTTGCCGACACGTTCACCTGTCTTAGCTTCCATAGCAAGCTGCCACGCACACAGGTAACGGAAAGCTGAGGATTTATTGGGAATGGGGATAGACCAGCCGCGAGTGGAAAAGTCGTCTACTAAATCCAGAGTGTAATGATTACCGCTCCGAGACCTCGTCGTGATAAGCCCGCTAAGATCGACATGCACCTGCTGTAGACGGCGCGTGGACTTGTCGCCTTCACGCAGTTTTGGTACGTTTGCGCGGCCCTGTTTTCCGCGAATGCAGGCGTCACAAACGGGGAGGGTAGAAGACGTGTCGAGGGCCATACCGTCGACGAGCTCGTTCTGATACATATCCACTATCGCCTGCGGGTGCGCATGTCCCATACGGAGGTGATGGCTCTGGATACTAATCGTAGGGGCAGCAGTAGCGGCAGCGGCGAGTGGTGTTACGAGGGAGCCGCAGTTGAGTTCGTAGAGATGCCAAGAGGGGTGCACCGAGCCTTCGCAGACGACATTGTTCGACCGATTAGTGACCCAGACGCGTGTGTCACCGAAGTGGAAGTCGTAATGGAGCGATTGGGAAATACGAAGGACAGAAAGAAGGCGGACAGAGGCCTGCGGAACATATAGCATATATTCAATGGTGAGAGAGGCGCTGACGACGCATCCGATACCGATAGCATCAACAGAGCTACCCTCGAAACCACCAATGGCGCGCGGAGGAATGGACGTGAACGTGAGGAAATCAGTCCGGTAGGGTGTGATGGATACGTTTGCGCCCGAGTCTGCGAAGATGAGGAAGTCTTTTTCGACAGTAGCCGCGTTGACGACGGGGCCCGTGAAATCCGCCCAGTTTATGGAGACATGGGGCTGGTCGTGCACCATCATCGCCTCCCATGCATACGCGGGATCCACCCCCACCGGAAGCTCGTCGGTCTGTAGGTTGACGACGTTGGCGGCGGGCACGACGGGGGCGGCAGTGGGCGTAGAGGCGAGAAGGAAATCGGAGCCATCTATGGTGACGTACGCGCGTCCATCCGCCGTCTTCCGGAATTGGGGTTTAGCGGAGGAGTCCTTTGTATCCTTAGCACCCCCTGCTTTCTGCGGATTAGGACCTTTGCCGTTCGGCGCCCCGTCAGCCCTAGCCTTCGCCTGCGCGTCGCGGATGGAAGCACCGGCCATGCCGCCCCCTGGGTGGGTGCAGTAAGGCCAGGTGTGGGAGTCGGGCTTCGGGCATCCCGATGTGCTGCACTTCCCGGGTGGGGGCTTCGAACACTGGGGGCAGGCTATGATCTCCGGGCCCCGCAGATAGCCCGGAGATCCCACGGAGATCAATTATCTGCGTGATATATTCCGGCCATCTGCGGGCCCCGTAGATGGCCGGAATATTCGAAATAATCTGAATATCTCCGGGCTATCTCCGGGCCCCGGAGATAACCCGCAGATCGATAATCTCCGTCACATCTGCGGACCATCTGCGGGGTCCGCAGATCCAAAATCTGCGGACCCCGCAGATGGTCCGCAGATTTTAAACCAAACATCCCAGAAAGGGAATAAACTTGCGCTTCTAAGATACTTAGATAGGAAATTATTTACCCATCTTAGTTTTCAACGAATGCACTGTTTTTCACTCTCTATGCTTTAGATTATTTCATCAATCATATTGAGTAGAGTATAAGTGTTAAGTACATCACATTCATATAACCATAGCATGCAACACCTTTCCATAACGAGGCGTCTCAACCACAAATCCTCGCATCACCTCGCATCACCTCGGAACCTGGACAACAACTTAGGGCGCGGGTGGGGAACCACGAGTCAGGCATGGACACTGAGTCCTACGCGGGCGACGCAGCCTGTTCACTCCGTTCCTCCCGCAGCGGAACACCCGTGGGAGGCGAATGCCACCCATCGTGCGCCCGCTAAGCCAATGCTAGCACGCTCACCTCCCCACCGAAGTCGACGGCGCGGGCGGCGTTGGCTGCTGCACATTCGTGCACATGCATCCTCTTCCGGCACGTCGGGCTTGTCACCTTCCACCGTGTAAACGGACGCAGCGCAAGCGCGAACGCCTCGCCAAACAGACGCAGCGCATGCGCGAACGCTTTGCCTCCTTCACGTGTATCACCGCCTCGCACCTCAATACCGCACGCCTCGCCTGAGTGGCGTCTGCCCTGCACTCCCCGCCCTGCCCAATCCTGCACCGCCCTCCACCCCGACAAACCCGCACATAGCATTGTACGCTCTGCGCCCGCTCTACGCCCCACGCACGCACATCAAACCCGCACATCAAACCTGCGTCCACACCCGTGCCGTCCTGCGGGGCTACATACACGTGTCCACTGCCTCATCTCCCTCCTCCCCTAAATATTTCCCGCATTTCCGCCTCGCACTGCGCCCACGCCCGCAGCAAGGATCCAAAACGCACCGCACCGGGCGCGCATGTACCCGTTTGCAGTAGGCTTCCGCACCATGTCCCCATGTGGATGTCGCCGCGGCCAGGCCGGGGGCAGGGTTGCGCCCACATGCGGTACCCTCACTCCGCTCTGTGTTGCACGCACACCGTAGAAAGCATCTGCACCGCGTTCCCGCTGCGAGCGCATAGACATCTCCGGGGCCGGGGCCGGGATCGTGCGCACATATGGTGCCCTCACTCGGCCTTGCATCGCACCCATGCCCACGGGAAACATCCGCACTGTGTCCCCACCGCAAGACATAGACGTCTAAGGCCGGGGCGGGGTTCGTGTGTGGCGTACGCATGTATCCTCACTCCGTCTCGCGCTGCCCCCACGGCACTCCGACACGCGCGGGTCAAAGACAACGTGGTGTGCGATGGGTACATCCAACGGGATTCGATCTGAGTTGGCGCAAACGCAAATTTGCGCGCACGCAAGTCGGGATGTGGGCGAAGGAGACACTGCCGCTGAGTTGTCACTGGTATCGCAGAATGCGCACAAAGTGAGATCGAGGGCAACGGATCGGGGGTGAGTGCTGGATTCGGTCCATCCCGTGGTGTAGACTTGGACGCGTTTTCGAAAAGAAGGGCAGGACAAGGATTTCGAGCGAATCAGCCGATGCGATGACTCAGGGCTAATACTGCCCGGATGGGCGCGGTCGTGGCGAGGAGAACGCAAAAGAGAAGCTGTACATATATACTTGGCGGACCAGATATCAATATATTCATTGGTGATACGATTGCAAGTTGGCTGGATGGCGGCAGCCCAGACATGGCGACGTATGGGCGGTTTGATGGGTGCGCCATTTGCCATTTGCGCGGAACAGTGGGGGCGGAGTTCGTGATGTTGGGCTAGATTGGGCAGCTTGAAGGTGGTCGCCGTAGCCCGAGCGAGCAAGACACGGCGCGTGCGTGAATCGGGGTGCGAGACGTAGACACAGATAACGAACGGGACGCGTGGATGCGCGTGTCGCAATCGACGGAGATGGACGTGGGATTTGAGTCAGTGGGGAGCTGTCGCAATCGCATCGACAGGCGTGTGCGGGCTTCACAACTCCCACCTCCCAGACTCCCAACTTCCTCTCCCTCTCCCATCGCATGGCTACGGCTCACAACCTCCCGACTCACGACTCCCAACACCCCCAACGCAGTACTCAAGGCAGCACGCGTGCACGTCCTCTGCTCCGCACAGTCTCCATCTCCATCTCGAGCAGGAGGACGACACACAGAAGGTAGAAACAGCGTAGATAGACGGTGAGAACCCGCCCGTCCATATTGGCTTTGGGTCCCAAGGAACGAGGAATGTTTTGTTGGTGGGATGAGATGCGGAGAGGGAAGAGTGGGGAGATGAGATGTTGTAAGGCACGAGCATCGATTTAAAGGAGAGGTTAGGAGGATGCTGGAGCAGTGCGTCGAAGGAGGGTTGCGTGTGCAGAGCGGGACACGAGAGCCGGGGACAGGGAGGGAATGACAAATGGGGGGCGCAGAATCGGAGCGCCAATGCCAAATTGAGGCAACGAATGGGGCGGGGGCTAGGAGCCTCTCTTCCCACTTGCCACCCACTCACTCTACGATGTGCTTAGTGGTATCGATATGCAAATTAGCGTGGGCACGGGCGCGGGCCTGCCTATGCGCGCCCTCCCCGCTTGCTCTTCCTCCTCTTTCGCCCTCCCCAGCTCGGTGGCTGAACCGCAGGCTATACGGTGCGCGATCGCGTATCCATAGGCGCCCCGATTCCTGACAAGCATCCGCACGGTAGCGCCGAGGCCACATCGACGTAGTCGTAAGCATATTTCAAGTCCGCACCTCTCCTCCTCTGCGCCTGCATGCACACTCGCCATCTGCAATCCGCGCAGACGTCCGTGACATAATTCGCGAGCATGGGGAAGTTTTCTGCTGCGCCCGAGGCGAGGGTGCGGATGGGTCATCAAGATTGAAGGTGAGGTACAAGAGCGAGACGGAGAGGGAGGAAGTGCAGAGGGCATGGCAGGCGCGGGGATGAACAGGAACTGCGTTGAAAGCAGCCTGAGCAGCAAAGAGGTACGCGGGCGAGGGGGGGCACACGAACCCAGAAGCGGGAACTTCGGTTGCGAGCTTCGCCCTTTTGACCCGAGTTGCTCACGCCGACTCTGAGCTTGAGGAGGGTTTTGATCATGCGGCGGCAGTTTTCGGATTTGCTGCTGGCGGTTTCGCCGCTGCCAAGTAGTCAGTATTCAATTGAGCCGGAATTAGGAGACACACTGGGAAAGAGAGACTCCGAGGGAGGAATTGCCGACACAATACATGCCCGCTGGCGAGAAAAGAAACAAAGAAACAAAAACTCACCTGAAGATAATAGATCCTGCGTTGTGCGCATCATAAGGTAGTACGTGTTGTTCAAACATGTGGCGGTTGTGCTGGCCCATGTCGCGATACTCTGCGCGGATTTTTGCATAACCCAGTCCACGCCAGCGGAGATATACTTGTGGGGGAGGAACCGAAGCTGATGTAGATCATATCGGACATGAAGCACTTGCAGAGGCAGGCGACAATGACGTCGTCCGACACAGATGATACGAGGTCCCGTCTCCATCCACCATGCTGGTTCATTGCGGGCATTACTTCAGACCTGTGCAGAGTCAGAAAAGGGCAAGGAAAAGACATGACAGTAACGCACCAATTGCAAAGAGATTCGCGGACGCTCATTACGAGGGAAGTCGTGTTAACATGCAGAAAAACCCGGCCAGCTGCCAAGATTGAAGTCAAATCGCGGAGGTAGCGAGTAGAGCACTCACCAAGACTGCGATGAAGAAGGAAGAGGCAAGGAAAAGGCGGCGTTGACGTGTGAGTCCCAGTAATGGCAGCCGCTGCCGAGAAACTGATGGAATCAGTAAATAAGGTACTTAGACATAAAAGAATGAAGAAGAAAACTCGCTTGATTCGAGGCGCAACGCGCTGAGGCGTAGCCTCGTAGGTCCCCTGGACCAGCGCGTTACGTGTGAGAGGCAACGATCCTCGCAGATGCACAGAGGCGTGCGTGCGGGGCGAGCGAGCGGGCGAACGCGGGGCGCAAACGCCGGCAACTTTGGATGGAGCGGGTGCGAGAGAGCTTGCAGGACTAAGTGATCGAGACTTGAGACATGTCACTGAGATCCGCACACGTGGCAGTGCCGAATGATGCGGAGGCCCGATTGGCGCAAATATGAGATGGAGTGGCGTTACCGAAGACTGAAGAGGAGAACATGAGTGAGGAAAGCAGAGAACAAAGAGAGATATTACTTTGGGAATTGATCATAGAATTGAAGTGACGAGGTGCCGGCTCCTGCCGTCTTAAACCTTGCTAGGGTAAAAGCACTTAAAACATAA
This sequence comes from Mycena galericulata, assembly GCA_029289565.1. NCBI lineage: Eukaryota > Fungi > Basidiomycota > Agaricomycetes > Agaricales > Mycenaceae > Mycena > Mycena galericulata. The sequence goes on along the minus strand of JARKIA010000438.1, from coordinate 61,092 downwards.
GCTATTCTACGCAGCGCGTCAGTATCGTACGGTAGTCACGCAGCAGTTAATAAGTATGATCTATGAGCTTGCGTTCGTACAGCAGTTACAGTCAAGGTCACTGATACAAAACAAAAGCCAGTGTGCGGGGTGGTAGTCAAGTACATGCGTAGAAGCTGGCGCGCACGACGCAGCGCGTCGCTCGATCTCGCGGTGGAAGATGCTGGGGACCATCACCAAAATCGGAAAAAAATGATAAGGCTATGTGTCCACAGATGTCATGCTGGCAATGGGGACGTAGGTTGGGCGTGGACCACGTAGCGCTTGCGTGGCAGGCGCGTTGAACGGGATTTCGACGGGATGTCGCCGGCGGGGTGGGAGGTGGGTGGGCGACAGGGAGCCGAGCGCGATGGAGACGGCGCGCTGAGTGGAGCTGGGATTAAGTGAAAATGGTGAAATTGAATTGGAGGACAAAAGGATTTCCGTGGATCGCGTAGGAGCCGCTGGGGCAGCGTAGAGCGGTGTTCTTGCCGCAGACTTTGCGCTTGGGCTGCGTCCAGAACGAGCTTTTCTTAGTGGAGGGCGGGCATGGGCAGTAAAGACGGGCTTGGTGCCGGAGCGGGTCAGGGCGGAGAGGGAGCGGAAGTACTGGGAGTGTTGTGAAAGCTGACACAGGAGGTGGAGCCTGGAGCGGCGAGGCTGGGGGAGATGGAGAACCAGCAGCGGGGAGACGTCGCGGATGCGGAGAGGGAGAGGCGCAGACGGCAGAAATTGAACAGGAATTGCGAATTTGACCGGCGTTGGACCTGGCGTTCGAATGTGGCTGCGTCGAATGCCTGATGGTCGGTACCGTTGCGTACCGCGAATACATGTCCCGTAAAGTACAAGAAATACACAGTTACTGTCTGATGTCAACGTTATTCGCTCTTCGAAAAATAAAGGTGGTGTAGCTTGGTGTAGACATTATTACCATTAAATACCGAAATTGACACGTACCACGGGTTTATTTGCGCGCGGTTCGGAATGGTGCGCAAAGTAACGGCTGTAACGACTGGCCGATTTCGGTGAAAGTTTACAGCAACGCGCGGGTATAAATGCTGACACATTTCTGGTTTTCTTCGTGTTACCCGGAAGTATGCGGAAGTAGCGGGTGTAACCGCTGGCAGATTTCGGCTGTTTCGACGACGCTTTGACGACGCTAGTATTTTAGTCAACTTTGGTTTTGGCAGGTTTCGGGAGCAGATTTGTTTCTGGCCGATTTAGGGTGATCGAGAGTGATCGAGGGATCGAGCTACGCGAGCAAGCGAGGGCTCAGGGGTCTTTGGTTATATTTGGTTCTGGCAGATTTCGGCTAGTTTCGACGAGCTGGGACCCGCTAGTATTTGGCTTACTTTGGTTTTGGCAGGTTTCGGCTACTTTCGACGACCTGGGACCCGCTAGTATTTGGTCCACTTTGGTTCTGGCAGATATCGGCTAGGGGAGAGGCGATCGAGAGATCGAGAGCTACGTGAGGACGCTGAGGCAATCGAGAAGAGGCGAGGATCAGGGGTATTTGGTTACCTTTGGTTTTGGCAGATTTCGGCTAGTTTCGACGAGCTGGGACCCGCTAGTATTTGGCTTTCTTTGGTTTTGGCAGGTTTCGGGAGCAGACTTTTCACGGAGTGGGACCTTGACTAGCAAGGTTATGTACAAGTAAATTCATCAAGACTCATAATATTGGGGCTTGACAGGAATGTGGATGTCTCAGACGAAACACAGACGCAGCCAGCTAAACCAGCGCAGAACTGTGGACGAAAACTAAGACGGCCGCAATCTCCTCCAATTCCAAAGACGACCGCGATCTCCCTCAATTCCAGGTCCGAAGACAGCTGCAATCTCCCTTCAATCCCGAGTTAGGACCAAACACAGATGCGGCCAGCTGAACTAGCGCAGAACTGTGCATGGAGGCTAAGAATCGAAAGAGTTTGCAACTGTCTTAAGAACAGACACAGCCGCAGCCAGCTGAACCAGCGCAGAACTGTGCATGGAGGCTAAGAATTGAGGGAGATCACGAGCATCTCAAGACCAAGCACAGACGCAGCCAGCTGAACCAGCGCAGAACTGTGGATGGAATCGAAGAAGGAGATCACGGCCGTCTGAGGGCCAAACACAGACGCAGCCAGCTAAACCGGCACAGAACTGTGGACAGAGGCCAAGACTTGAGGGAAATCACAGCTATCTCAGGACAAAGCACAGACGCAGCCAGCTAAACCAGCGCAGAACTGTGAACGCACGAGACAGGATGAGAGGAAGACGAAATCGAGTTTATTTGGTTCAACCAAACTGATTGTTCCCTACTTCACATGACCACAAATGTTTTTACCGGTCCGATTGTATGTAGAAAAGATTAGCCGAACCATTACAAGACGGATGGTAGCTAGAATGCCTCATAGACATTTGGATTGTATTAGATGGATAGATTGCTCTTGAATTTCCAGGTAAGTAAATTTGCGTCCAAAGATTGAGATATGTAAAACTTCTCTCCAGAAATCAAAATGTCAGACTTAAAACTTTGATGCGTAGCCCAACACTTTGCCACAAAGTACCGCGCGTGCATAAAGGCCGCTCCTAGCCGCACACGTCCTGCGGGCGCGAATTCGCGCACCCGACGCTGTGGGTGCGGCTAGCATGCCGACCTTCCGCACCTGTGCGACGTTTCCTTATTGACGACCAACGCTGATCTCAAATTTAGTGAGAAACAGGACAAAGAACAGTCTTAAGGAACGCACCCAATAAACTTGCGGGACCCTAGACTCGATAACCATTGAACGGGCACGGTTCAATTGAAGTAAAAAAATGCCTGGGTGGATACGAGCATAGTCTCGGCAGTATGAGTTAAGACAACCGCCGAGAGAAAAAAAGGACAAGCCGCGACTCACCTAGGGCCTGAAGTGGCGCATAAGGCCCTGAATAGGCCACGCGGCCGCGTCACCAAGCGCACAGACCATGCACCGTTCGACTTGTTTACTGGGTGTGGGGTGAATATCTGAGTGGGCGTAAAGGAAAAGAAAACCCGCGTCAGCTCCAAGAGCATGTCGATCTCGCGGCGTTGCCCGCGCCCTTCGACCATGCAGTTCATCATATTCATCATCCAGGTCGTCCCCTCACGGCACGGCGTGCACCGGCTGCATGATTTGTGTTTGTAGAACTGCAGGAGATTTAATGGGACTCAATGATGTAAAACGGGATACCGACTGACGAGAAACGCGGAATGGCGGCGATGATCGGTAGACTTATCCATGACAATGATGGCGCCTGTCCCGAGACCAGACTGGGCGTCCTTGAGCGAGTCGTAGTCCATCCTGAGACAGATGAGCCACGGCGGCAGACAGATGGATAACTCACATAAATTCCTCGGACTGCTTGATCGGGAGCATAGGTACAGAGCAGCCTCCGGGGATGATGCCGAGCAGGTTGTCCCACCCGCCGCGCACGCCGCTGCAGTGCTTCTCGACGAGTTCGCGCAGCGGATGCTCATCTCCTCCTCCACGATGCACGGGTTATTGATGTGCCCACCGATGCAGAACACCTTCGTGCCCTGGTTGCAGTCGTGCCCAAAGCCCGCGAACCACGACGCGCCGTGGCGGCAGATCGTCGTGGCCACCGCGATGGTCGTGGGGCAGTCGAAGAGCCCGACGTCGGCGGGGAACGGCGGCTTCAGTTGCGGCTTGCCCTGCTTCCCCTCGAAATTCTCGATCAGCGTGGTCTCCTCACCGCAGATGTACGCACCCGCGCCGCGGTGGACATACGCGTCGAAGGCGTAGCCGCTGCCGTATGCGTTGGGCCCGAGCAGGCCGTCCTTGTATGCCTCGGCGATCGCCTGGCTGAGGTGCGATGCCTCCTGCACGAACTCGCCGCGGATGTAGATGTACGCGGTGTTCGCGTCCATGCCTGGTGCTGGTCCACAAACGCGATGCTTTCGAAGAGGGCGGTTAGCACGGTAATATAATACAGCGGGGAGGAAGCTGAGAATGGAGAAGTTAGAGATGCCAAAGTTTCAAAGCGATGTCTACTGTTGGCGGATGTTGGCGCTCGGACTCATACAAGATCGACAACGAAGGAAGCATACGCCTGAAGCCCTTCGGCCTCCCAGCCAATCGCCGCAAAGAGTTTGAAGAAACGACTTGTCGTCGCTTGATCAAATTGGCGGTGAAAAATCGTGAGAAGACGTTCGTGTGCTGTTGGAGAGTGCTGCTTGGAGAGTCTGTGCTGGGGGCAAATGACTATCAGAGCCTAGAGGTAGGCTGTTTCGACGACATGAGAAATCTAACAACGGATTCGATGAATAGGGCACAAACAACTTCTGTTTCTGCCAAAGTGCCCAGATACTATGGCCAGAGCGACGAGGTGGAGGCTGGAGAAGCTGGACGCGCCACGACTGGCGCATCCGGCCCGGGATCCGTTACTAACGCCGAGTCGCCAGGAAAGGAAGGAGGGAGCGCCCGTGCCTGCGTTTGCATTCAGTGCCTCTGGAGCATCGTCGCTGAATTCCACAGATGCTTCGTCCGAGTCCACGCATTCGTCAAACTCAACATTGCCGCTCTCAAACTGGACGCCACACTCATTGATCAACATGTACTGTTCCGAGTCCCGAAGTTCATTGGCTACTTGGCTAGGGACCCTAGCCAAGTAGCCAATGAACTTCGCGGGGATGGTACGGCTGGTCTTTCCATCCACTCTGTGTCCACTGTTGCTGGTGTTTTGCACTTGCTCTCGAAACCTCGAAGGTGCGCGACACCTTTACTTCATTTCGTGAACGCCTCCCCGGGAATTTTTCCAGGGCGACGTCGGGATGGCATGAAGTTGCGCGTGTACGCCCCTGCCGCAGCCCAAAACCTGTGCGGGAGACCCGAATCGTGGAGAAGGGAACGGTCATACTCCGTGATGGTACGGATTTCTCCATCTTCATATTGATGTGCCTAATTTCTATCGTAAGGATTGGCAGTGTCTGCTGCAGAAGACTGCCCGCTGGCTTGATTCCTAGACGTCTAATTTCCTAGCTGACATGTCACAAGAAACGTTTAAGGCAAAGTTTCAGTCCTATCTTTCCTTTTATCTCCGTTACTGACAGGCCCGACTTTGTTATGGCAGAACTTCTTAAATTAGGCTCGGAGTGGCCCGGGCTCAATTTTGAAGGCTATACAGAGTCTATTGAAGGTATGCGAACGCTTTCCTTGCTGAATTTCTCGTTGAATCAGGTAGACATATTTTTCTCTTCAAGATCTCTCGTGTACTCATCGGTAGCTACCCGTTTCGTGCGGACAGCTATCAGCCGAATTCCTGGTGAGATTTTTCTCTCAATCCTTACCAACTCCTACCCCCTTCAACAGATTCTGAGCCCAGCTGGGGCTTCCAAATCACATTAATTATCCCTTCCTTTGCTCCATTTCTTTTACTAACTGTTCGATTACATTTACATCTCTAGATAGTCGCTTTAAAGCTCTCCGAAATCATTTTGGTCAGTAATCTCACTTGGTCCCGCGTGTTTCACATGCTGATAAGTCCGAATATTATCCAGCATCATTTCTGGCTCGGGCCCAGTCTGACTTGAAAGCATGGAGAGATCTCTCCTGAGATCGTGCACCGATTTGCTGTGTGTTCTTTTTGCTCATGATCAGATTCCCACCCGAGTTTTTACTTGGGTGCCCTTAGATCTCATTTCGAAATTCTGGGGTTGTGTTGTCACGCCGTTGCTCTTGCTCCCTTCGATGCAGCCGGACACGAAGCCGCCTGCGCTGCGCCGACGCAAATCCGTCTCGGACATGGCATGTGCGGCTGCAACCGGAGTGCGCGTGAGCTACAAGTTTCCTCCAATACTGACTGACTTGACATTAGAGTCAGTAGATATTTCTGGGAACTCCTAGTTCCGGAATGACAGGAGGCTTTTGAGCGGGATGCAAAGCGTGGATCTCATTCAACAACGCCACCTTATTGTACCTTCAGCGCCGGGCCCGAGCAGCGTGCGGCCGGGCATGAAGTTCACCCGCCACTGCGAATTTTTTTTTCGGTATGCATATTAACCCCGCGAGCAATAACCTCTCGTATCACATCACTTCGGGTTTCAACAAATCTAGGTTTCTTGACGCTCATTTCCCTTTTTAGTTTTGGAGACGAGTTGCAAGACTGCGCGAGGGTATGCACAATTCCGAGCACATTGCGCACCTCTCAAGTTGCCGGAGCTATGCGCCGAGCCAAGACCACGCGCAAGTGCGCGCCGTATCAGTATTCCTTGCCGGCTTGCACACGTACTCCGAGCTCACGAGGCTAACCAAGACCAACGCGGCGCGTGCAAGTTCTTGGACGCACACAAGCTCCCACTCGCTTTGAAGCACCCGGACACGAAGCCGCGCGTGCGCCGCCGACGCGAGTCCGCCTCGGGTGTGGCGCGTGCGGCTGCAGCCAGCTGCACCAAAGAGTGGGCAAGTCGAAATCAAAATAAGTGCCGACTTGGTCCCCTCTAGATTTTCCCTTCCCCCTGTTTTCGTTCACTTAGGTCTATATGTTTACAAAGATTCCCTCCGAAGTTTTCGGGCTCAGCCTCTTGGTTAGTGTATTCATTTCATCTATTTTTGTCCCCATACTAACTTGAAGTCTGGGGTATTAGTCTGCGGGCTCAGTCCCCCAGTGGGTCACGCTGCGGAATATCAACCTCTTGCGCTAAACCGGCGCAGACTGTGAACTTTAGCCCATTTCCCATCGTATTTGCGGTCCCAAGCGTTGTGGCTGAGGATTTAGGCCAATGTGGAGTTTCAGTGATTTTCTTTGCTGCCCATGCTTCTCAAAATTTCCCCGCCTGCGGCATGATTTACTCTGTGGCAGACCGAGTTCACCCCATCTGTACGTTATTTTACTCTGTACCATGGACCCAAAAACACCAAATTTTGGGCACTGATTTACTTTATCTCAGACAGTAGAAGTAACCGGGGGCCAGTTTCATGATTCCCTACGCTCCAGAAAATCCCACACAAATGGCGCATTTTATTCTGCAAGTTTCCAACTGCCCAGTCCCTGCAAGTCAAGTGCTTCGAGGTCTCCGGCATGACATGTACGGCCGGCGGCGTGTACAAGTCGCAGGGGAAGAGAGCGAGGACAAATACGCGGACCTCGGGGCGCGCCAGAACGCTGTGCGAGTGTGACGGAGATGCACAGCAGTGTAGTCGCGTACCCGAGACAAATAAATTATAGGCCACGCGCTCCCCAACGGTACGTGCATTCACTTGCGTGCTGCCTTGCCCATCCATGTTCAAGTCGCCGGAGGCGCAGGCACTGCGCCCTTGCGCCTTATGCGATGCAGAGGAGAATCGAAGATCGGCAGTTATGTTGAAAGGCTAAAAAAGTAGACCGGGAATAACAGCATAGTCTCCCTGTTCAGGGTATATAGACATTGAGGTAGTCTATCTAGACAATTTTAAATGAATCTGTGATGAAAAGTCGCGCAGCGATCCACGCCCACGTTCCGACCCAAAGAGTGTAATAAATGGATCACACACACCTTCTTCACTTGCAGGAAATGCCGCCGAGGTGCAGGCGTAAATGGGAACGTTCTGGTTGAAGTTAAGAGTGGTGCCTTGGCCACCAACCCGCTCGTACGTGTCTGGTTCAAAATTTGCGAACCCTAATGGAATGGGGTCAGTAGTGGAAGGGATATTATGTGAAGGGGAAACGCACTATTGTTTGCCGGAACTCGAGATGATAAGTGGGAAATTTTTATGGCGCACCGACGACTAGTAGTGCTCTCGGATGTCCCCGCACTAATTTTCGACTTGGGGACGCATAGAATACAGGATAGATTAGACATACGGGATGCCTACATATATTTTTGAATTTGTATCTCGATGGCGGCCCTACGCGCCGCCGCCGTGCGAGCTTGATAGAACAATGTGGGCGGTGTCGATGCTTTAAAGAGCCCGATCATGAGGTCTTGAGGAAGCAAAATGCAGGTACGGACCAACGGCTTGAAGGAGGAGGGCATACATAGAAGAGACAAGTCCGATCAGCGTCCGTGGTTAGCGCCGAATATGGCCGACGGCCCGGGCTGACTTCAAACTCAAACTAACTTACGACCACCGCACTCAATTCACACAGTTTCAAAAGAACTCTGGGACAACGCTACTACTTCGTCTCGGCCTATGGGCTAAAAAATATTACTCTCTGGGTCTCTTTTTTTGTTTCTGGCTCGCGATCGGCTGTAAGCGCGTTTCTTTAATGTGTATCCAGGACTTCACTGACGTTAGTATTAGATTTCGACTTTGTGGGCCTCTTACGCGCGCTATTCAAGTTTGGTAGGTATTCTTTCCCATGCATGATCGATTCAGTCTCATTTCTCCCACAAAATCTGAACCTCGCGAGCTCGTGCCAGTGGCAGGATACTACATGCTCCAATTTGACATAGCGGAGAGCCGGTGCCACAGGTAATTCCTTTTCGTATCCTTTCGACTCAGGTGTTAATCAGCTGTGCAACAAGTTCGCAGCGGAATTTATCAATCACTTACCTTCACTTCCCGTGAACCTCTCGGAGGCAAGCCTTTCTTCCAAAATATGAATGCGCTACCAACATTGGGGATTAATAATGCCAATTCATGCTACGAGCCGCTATTTACTTTCTGCATCGTCGACGAGGCTCCCCGATACACGCCGACATGCGCTCTACGACCTTTTGACGACAGCGCGTGCGGGCTGAGGCGGCTCGCGGGCATGTGCGCTCAGCTGTTGGGACGTCGTTCCCACGCGGCCGGGTGGATCAAAAGCATATGAGGTGGAATGGCATGGCGTGCCAAAGCGAATCCGCACTCATTCACCTCGTAAGTATGCCTCTCCTCAGACCTTATGTGTAGGACATGACTAACAAGTGCTTAAGCCATGAATGAATCCGCGTACCATTCGAGCCACAGCTTGAATTGCACATTTTGGGTGTGGCGCTCCTCAACTACAACCCGGAGCTATATATGTCGCTCCGCTCGACAATAGACTGCGCACAATGGATGAAGGCCTCTGTTATGACATATACAGCCGCCGGATGCCATGGCGGCATTCGTTTAGTCAGTCCAAGCAGCGGGGTTACAATGTCTGCTGATGCGCATCGACAGGCACAGCTACACGACCTCTCGGGATCCGACATGCGTATGGTGCACGAGGGACACCACGGGCTATTGTAATTCCCATCCCCGAATTCTGGCAACGATTCAACTCCGACGAACGCAAAAAATCTGACGGCGACACGGACGTGGTATACCTTTGTGTTTTGCTTTCTTCCCTTCGGCTGTCAACAATACACATGGCCACAGGGGCGCGGGGATGGGTGTGTGTGTACGGATGCTCATGATGTGCCTGCGAGATCCGTTGCAGCGTGGGGAGCTTGGTGCATTCGCGGCGGAGAGCAGATGTTTGCGCGAGCCTGTTGATGGCATGTCCACTAGTACGTGCTCGCGCCATCGTGGGCGTGGAGGAGTACCCGGGATATCGGCGTGTTATTCTTCCTGCGGAGACGCTGGGAGTGACGGTGTACCGGAGTCGCGGGTGCGCGGGGCGCGCGCGTGCATGATGCGATTTCGAGACTCGCAGCATCACTGAACCGCGGTCCAGACCAAGGCTACGGCGTTGGCGCACATGCCATCGTTTTTAGGATTTTTTTTGGGGCGTGCGTGCTAAGGCGCGAAGGCGGGACCAGTGCCCCCTCGCTCATCGAATACCGCCTCATCGGCAGCACCTCGACCTCTACTTCCTCTTGGGGCCCTCCCCCGTCGAGGCGTGTGCAGCAGAATACAGCGATCGATGGGTACCCAACGTGGCAGCCGTACTGGAGTTCGGGTTTCATTTGTGCTAGTGCGTCCTCGTCCTCCTTCCACTCCCGACTCCATCTCCATCTCTTTTCCTTCCTTTCCCCAATGTCTAAACTTGCTTATTTACTCGAATTCTGCCCGCAGCTGGGGCTACCGCAACCTCCCCACCATCGCCTCCATGCGTGCCGTGCGCATCCCGCTCGAGACGATGTGAGACGACATCGATCTGTACCACGCATTCCGCGACTTCACTGCGGATCTGGTGAATTTGCGCCCACGGAGATGCGCGCGTTTATTGCGGAGTTGGCAAGTGCGCTTCCTTCTTCTCCTGCTTCGTCGTCTTGTTTTTTTTTGTTGAATGCTAATGGGAGTTTTCGTAGGATCTCAAAGTCCGATTCCAAGCGTCGTCCGTATCCCTGGTTTTTTCCGGTTCACCTCCTTATCTCCAAGTCCTTCGAGTCGCTAAAAACAGTCGTTGCATCGCGAGAGTCTGCAGTTACGGGTGGGTAAAGTAGAGGGAAGCAACAGCCATTCTCCCTGGTTGTCGCTTTGTGTAGAACACGCAGGAGCAATCGCGGCGATCAAAGCTCTGTTTGGTCGAGCCAACTTAACGCACCGCGTCCACAACCGCAGCCTTAAGACTCCATCCTCGCTATACGTTGGCTCCATGGGTGATTTAATATTTGTATCCGCTGCGCCATCCTCTTGTAGTTGATTTTTTTCGCCAGATTTTCTTGTCTCTCAAGAGTAATGTGCCGTCTAGCGGTGTGCGTTGTTGAAACTCGGTTCTTTGTACTTCTTCCCCTCGAGGTACGTGCGACATTCGCGCACCTCACTGGCCCCGCAACCTCGTCAAGCGAATGTGATTTATGTCCCAAAGTAATGGCTGTCCTGCAAGTTTATTAGGTGTGTGTCCTCCAATCCATGCTAGCTCTCATTGACTGCGGCAGCGGTGGGCACACGATGTGCCGCCTCACCGGCTCCATCTGCGTGTCGCCGACAAGCAATTGCCTGTAACTGTATGGTCCGTTTTTGCAGAGGTTGCCAAGATTCTTGAATCCAATTATTAGATACTTGATAGCCCGATTACAATCTTTGATTATTTATCTGGTTGCCTAGTACTCGTGCTCATAGGCTGTGGCAGGCTTTTATTTGAGTCGTCACCTATAGATGGCCATACATTCTGTATGTTGTATTTAGTAATCTTTTATCCATTTTTCTGCAACGGCCCGGGGTTCCCGACAGTGCGCTTTGAACTTGTCCGAGGTGGCTGTGCTCGGACAAGTTCAAAGCGCACTGTCGGAAATCGCCGGAGTGTCAATTTTATTACAGCTGTGTTCTACTCCGAGTACTACTCGTTACCAGCGGAAACTGGACTTCGTGCATTTTTTAGGCTGAATATACTCCAGTGAAGTGGAGATCGCAACAGTGGCAGTGGTAGTAACAAAAAGACCTGCGACGCACGGAGGAAAGTCTATGGACAGGTCACGGGTTTCGCTGACTCAGCCAAGCCATTTCTGGTATCTCCTGCCCGGGTCTGCTCATCCCCGCCGCGCCCTTCATCGCCTCCTCTGCAACGCGCACCGCATCGTCCCGCGCATTGAACGCCGCCGCCCGCCCCGCATTCATCCACCGCGCGCCCTGCAGCGCCTGCTCCGCCCGTCCCAGCTCGTCGTTGCGTACTGACCGCCTCCGCGCGAGCCCCACGTCGCGTAGACACACGCCGCAGAAGCACGTCCGGCGGTGCTCCGCATGTTCGCGGCATACGGCGATGGGGCCCAGGCGCCACCATGCGTGGTTTTGGGGCGTTTATGCGGCAGGGGAGGCAGGAGACCGCGAGGCTGCGGAAATGTCGGTAGGGCGAGACACGCATGGGGAGCGGGGCGGCAGCGGGCGCTGCGGCGGAAAAGCGCTGGGGTACGGGCGCGGGCGCCGGGGGTTGGAGCCATCCAAAGTGCGCGTACGCGTTGCGGGATTCGAGGACGCCGAGGGCGACGCTCCAGAAGTTGTGGTGCTCGACTGGGAAGAGGGTTAGCTCGGGCGCATGAGGGGGGAAGTGGGAGGAAATGAGGAAATGACACGCCAAGAAGTACGAAAACAAAGAAAAGAAAATAGGAGCCGCCAAAGACATCGACGGCGATAACACGCACGTAGACCATCGCAGACGTACTGCGTCGCCAAAAGTAGCCTGCATATCCGAAAAGAAACCGAAAAAAAACACCCGGATATAGATATGCGCGCCCACGCGGGACGCGGTATAGGCGAGCAGGACGGGATGTGGGAGAGGGATGAGCACACGATCCTCGTGAGATCTCCCGAGGAAAACCCAGAAGACGCGTCGTGCCAGAAACTCGTGGGATGGGAGAGGGGTCCGACACGACGCAACACGACCGCGCAAGACGCGCCGTCGAGTCCGGGGCGCCCTCAGCTACGTCCTCCACGCGAGCTAGTCCATCCTCCGAGACGGACACGGACCACGCGTATGAAGCGTCCCCCATCCGAGATGAGAGAACCCACACAAGTCGAAACGCGCACCACGACAGGAGATGAGTGACGCCTGACATTCAAACCGCGAAGAAGAAAAGGTAGAATGAAAAAAAGAAGGAACGAAGCAATGCAGCATGCAGCGCGCCAACGACAAGTACAACAGGGAAGGACGAAAAAAGAAGAGAAACCACCCACCAGCCACGCCCCACTGCGTGCATACCCCTATCAGCAGCGCGCACTCCTCGCGGTCCCGCTGCCTCGCACGCTCGATGCGCGCGCTACGGGTCTTGCTCTCCCTCTTCTTGTTGCGGGTGCGAGTGTGGATGTGGGTTTGGTGGGTAGATGGAGTTTTGCGGGTTGGGGGTGGATAAGGACGAGCGTAAGTGCGGACGTGCGCCAGGTGTGCGGATATGGGCAAGGTTTGCAGTCGCAGGTGCAGCGTGGGTACTGGTGGTCTTGTGGCGGAGAAACGCGAGTGAGCGTGCGTGGGTGCGCAGCTGCGGCGGATGAGGGGGCGACGTCTGCAGGCGCGGGCGTGGATACGAGCAGCTTCGAGGCCAAGGAACGCGGGCTGGAAGAGCGCCCCGTGGCGTTGGCGAACGCAACTCGGAAAGGGTACATTCCCTTGGCGAGGTTCTTGACGTTGACGAGGCCGAGCTACAGGATCGCGTGCGGGAACCCTTCGTAGATGAGGACAGTGTTATCTCCCCATTTATGCACGTCTGAACCCGCCCCGCACCCCGCACGACATCGCTGAGGTCCGCGGCGCGCCGCGTGCAGCCTTGTACAGCGTCTGCCAGTGCACCATCATTGTCAAGCTCGAGCTGACAGAGGCCTCGTGCGAGAGAAGAGCCGGAGGATGGTGGTCGACCGGCACGCGTGAAGAATGCGGGTATTATACCGTCGTTGTCAAGATTCATGCATCTCCTCCGCGAGTTCGCCCGCTAGGACTGCGAGCAAGCTGAAGTTGAGCGCATGGTCACCTGCGTCGTCGCCAACACCCAGAAGGATGTAACTTTGTCCTTGCCAGAATCGATAGCGCAAACACGTATGTCAACAAGGAATAAGCAAAATCGGCGTGGAGGGACGGAAACGACAGCCTGGGCGACCGCCTTACCTTGACAAGCTTGAGATGGCCTTGTATCCGCACCCTGCGTGCATTTCAGGACTCCCCACAGATTCGCACGGGTTTGCGTAGCGCCGGAAATGTGACTGGTATACGGCTTTTCAGCAGTCGAATCAGGGCAGAACTCCGAGAATGAAATCGCGCCAGTCATTGAGAGGTTGTAAAGAAAGAGGCTTACGGTCAGGTTCCTCCCCAGCCGCGGTTTCGAGGATAACAATCTCAGTAGCGGGAGTTTAAATTGATATCTCAGAATTTTTGTGTGATCTTTTGACGTGTGACCAGAAAACGTGATGTTACTAGTGACTTGAAGTTTGGGTTATCCTCTCCACGGCGGCTGGCGGATAACATTGGTAAACAACATAGCCACATTTTCGAGAAATTGTTGAGAAATTTGCCTAAAGTCTTTCCACAGTGAATATAAAATGTTATGAATGCACAAGATCCTATATAGTGTCATGGTGAGGCTATATCCAAGGCAGGGGATTCATTGACTGACCACAACAGACTTGTTGCAGGAAATACGGCCAAAATCTGCTCCTTCGCGCTTCTAGTTGTCTGAGAGAAACAGAAAATACTAATCCTGGCTAAAGGACACTCAGGTACCCTACAAAAGTATATGGATGACCTCAGAGTATTTTATTTCGGCATGAGGGAAGACAAACTCCATTTTCTCGATGAATTCGAGAAATTGTGGCTATGTTGTTTACCAATGTTATCCGCCAGCCGCCGTGGAGAGGCTCACCCCAACTTTCTGTCACATATAACATCACGTGTATCACGCATAACACGGTCCGATATTTCCGGTAACCAATTTCTACTTATATTCGATTTAAACTCCCGCTATTGAGATTGTGAGCCTCGAAACCGCGGCTGGGGAGGAACCTGGCTTACGGTGAGAAATGAGTACTAGTAGTGGCTGCCGGCGCGTTGGCTGTCACTGAGCCAATGGGCGGGCTGCGGCACGGAGTGGGAACTCTGCGCGTACCCGAGTCTGCGCGCAACAGCTGCGTACCTGACCCGTGCACCGCGTTTTCATACCTTTCGCACCCCTCGCACGCACATCTACTCTCACAAACTCAAATATATTATATGTCACCTGTAACCTCGATTAGCGAACCTCCAGAAAGACGGAAGAGCCACACCTTGTACTACACACATGTGTACATGGTAAATACACTATGTACATGCGTCCTTGTGGGGAGACCGCCCAATTCTCTGCCTTCCACACTGCGTACCGTGGCGAGAGGCACCTGTTGAGAGATGAATATAGCGCGGAAATGACATCGGGGTGCTTACGCGTGCAGAAAACACCCAATGCGCGTCGTTTCGTGCGCCGAAGGTCCCGCGAGGCCTTGAGCTCGAGCCCGCAGAACTCTAAAGCGACCTGAGTTAGTTCGGCCGTGCTTTTGGCGAAACAAACAAGTCAAATAGCCCCAGTAGTAGCCGCGGCCCGCAGCGCCGCGTGGCTTTTGGGCTCAGAATGGTACTGCTTGGGAAATCATCGGAAACCCGATTCTCGGAGAAAAGGGTAATTTACCTGCGTGATCGCGAAGGAGCGTACATCTATTGGAGGAAACAATAGGTTAATTTGCGCGCCATATCGGAAAAGAGAAGCGGGGGCCTACTCTAGTAATTTCGCATTTTGAGTATGGGGGGCAATGGCGTTCGGATAGGCTCGCAGCGACACAGAGAACTGCGCGGAACTTTTCATAGAGTCCCAGGGAAGAGCTTTGAGACACTGACTTGCAAAGATCACCGCGGGTTTGCACCGCAAAAGTCCGGAGTAGAAATCAGATTTGGTCTGCAAATTCAGTATGAAATCGGGCGAAGCTATGCAACAGACACACTTCGCAGCGCCTCAGATACGAGCCAATATAGCTCTGGAGGCCCTCCGAGAAGGATAGCACTGGTACGGAAGGATGAATTTACCTAGATGTCAAATAGGTTAGCAACTGAAAAATGCGGAATGTAACCCGAAATATTGGATATACATACGTCCCAGGGAGCTTGGATGAAGCCATCCGGATCTAATGAAGAGGTTAGTACTTGAAAAAGATCAAGAAGAGTGAAACTCACATTGCTGCGAAAGAGCCTTTTTGATACGGAGTTGTTTGACATGCGAGCTTTTTGGCCTCCCAGACGAAATGCCTGCGAAATAGTCATTGTAGAAGAAACACGAAAAAAACAGGTTAGGCTTCTGAGAATAACAAGACACAACGTGGACACATCTTGATGACTTCAAGGATGTTACCTTTCTGGCAGAGCAAATGGTGTTGAGTAGTTTGGAAAGAGAAGGTCAAAGATGACTGCCACTTACTTGGAAAGGGTTCAAGTTTAGCTCGCGCTTCTCGTCTCGTCTCCCCCTCTCTTCTCTCCGCATCCTCTCCATCGCTCTCACCGCCCAGGATCTTCTCACTCTCCCACCGTCGATCGATCTCTGCACACTGCCTCGAGTTTCGCCCTCATCCCCGCCTCCCCTCCACCTGCCTCGACAGTCTCCGGGGTTTTCGCGCCCTCATCACAAATCCCGATGCGCGAGTCCTCTGGCACTCCAGCCCAGCCCAGCACTCGCGGGGGCGAGTACGAGTACGAGAATGCTCCCTCCTCCCGCCTCGCGCCCTCGACGCTGCACAGAACGTGCCGAACGAGAACCGCCGCGTAGAGCACCCGTAGCCCGCGCTCGTCCCGCGCGAATGACGAGTGAAGTAGGGCGCGCAGATGAAGAGACGCGGGGCGCGAAACGAGAACGAGGACGAGAATGCAGGACTCGACGCTAGACTCTCGCGTCAGCGCCCTCCTCTTTAAAACTCCGAGCAGCGCCCTCCCTCCCGCCTCCCGCACCCCAAACCGCGCAAACACGCAGCAGAAGGAGGAGATAATACGCGAATTCAGAGCACGCCCGCGCGCGGAATATGGTACCCGACAGCCGATACGGTAACTCGCGGCACCTGAAACACTGAAGGACCCGCCGCGCTCGAGCAGGTGAAGAAGGCGATGAACGCGACGAGCGCAATGAGCACGACGAAGGCGGGGAGAGCGGACGACGCGAGATGCATGAGAAGGCGGAGTCGCGGTGTGGAGGGCCTCGTGAGAATGGAGTGCGCTGCGAGGGGTTGCGCGAATGGACACGCGTACGGACTCGGGCGGAGGAGCACGTAACGTAGACCCAGGACTCGGGAACGCGAGGAAGGCAATGACCGGGATGTTAGAATTTGGCGGTGGCAGGATGAGGATAAAGTGAGCATAACTATAGGGGGATGAAGACGATCCCAGGAGCAACGACCTCTGCTGCGCTGATGGTCCGGGATTGTGAACAAGAGCTACTGCCAATTGAAGGGCGTGTGTGGACGCGCAAGCTTATGGCAGATGTTCGAGAGTACGATTAAGTATAGACTTACAAAACAAGGCTCGAGAGGACGTGAGAGTGAGTCGTACACGAGCTCATACGCCTTGCGGGTAGTCTTTAGCAAGTTTTAGGAGGCATATTTGACGGGTCAGGATTGGCTCACTATCATCATCCTGCATCATGCATGTCATCGTCGTCTAAAACATCGTCGGCCTCCTCATCGGAGAATTCGGAGTCGGAAGACATGTCGGTATCCCTGACAATTCGGTCTGTATCGTAGGTAAACTTGTAGCTCGCGCGCACTCCGGTCGCAGCCGCACACGCCACGCCCGAGACGGATTCGCGTCGGCGGCTCGTGGGCGGCTTCGGGTCCGGCTGCATCGAAGGGAAAGAGAGCAGCAGCATTCTGATTCAAGGTATTAATCCGCGAGTTCGGTGTCAAGGTCGTTGAGTGGAGGCTTGGTTGAGGCGCGAAAATGAAGAATGAAGAGAAGAGTATTTGGCTTTCGCTTCGGAACCAAACAACAACCTTAACTCGGTTGGCCCGGGTTGGGTCTCGGATACTTTCGATCACTTGGTTCACTTCTCTCGGGCCCCCGCTGATTTTCGGACTAAGTAACTGGAGTTTGACACAGTATCTTTTCTCCAAGACCACGAGTTTGAACCATTGCCGAGTATCAGCTCAACTCTTTTCACCTGTTCTAACATGCCGTCGACCAAATTCAAGTTGCCCCGATGTTAATCTCATTCAAGTTTAATGGAGATGGCTCAATACTAACTTTTGGTTCCGACTCATAGATCTTGAGCCTGAGATCCTATGCCTGAATCCCTCAGACAGTGAGACTAAGCTTGAATACAGCCTGTGCAACGGGTCCAAAACATATCCAAGTATCCAATTTCTTTAGTTTTCACAGGCCCCGTGAAGCTCCCGCCAAGGATTGTCCGGAAAAATCGCCAAATTTGGCCTGAAAAAGCCACTTTTTTGGGCCAACCCCGGCCTAAAAAAGCCACTATCGGACAAGGGTTGACACGTGAGGCACCCAAAAATAATCAATTTTTTTCTCCAGCGCGCGTTGCCAGTGCTCTGAACAAGAAAAATGAACAATCCATTAGCGTTTGTAGATACCTTGAGGGTGACCTTTTTTTACCTCTTTGCAAATCATTCCTCGTCAAGGCAAAATTCCAAAATCCCGGCTCAAAATTGGCTCAAAAAGCCACTCGGCGGACAGGGCTGGTGGATTTTGGGCCTCAAAAAGCCACTTTTCGGACAAGGAAATCGCAAGATTTCGGCCTCGAAAAGCCACTTTTTCGGACAATCCTTGGCGGGAGCTTCACGGGGCCTGTTTTCACTAGGACTGACTGACGCATTAGGGTTTCGTTCGGAGCGTTTCTCGTTGGATTATGACCATGCAAGTCCCTTTCTTTACTCGGAAAACGGCCCCACTGACACCAAAAAATCTCACAGATAACGCGCATACGATGGAATTGAGGTGGTATGCGTGCGTACAGTATGTACATATACGCGCGCGCGTCCGGCGTCCGAGCCCGGATTCGTGCCTGCCCGACTCGCACTCGCGCGCCAACGCACCACCGTACCGTAAACACGGCGGTGATATGATGGACAGAATGCAAAGAAGTAAAAAGCAAATGGAAAAGTTGTCGGTAACCCATTTTTGAAGGATGCTGGGGTCCACTTCAGGCTCTAGCTCCTTCATGGTTTTTAATAATCGACCTCTGGCGATATCGCCTCATCCTCGTCTGCCAATTCGATGCGCAACACATTGCCATTCTCATCTTTCACAGTTCTCCCGTCTGTACCCGGATGCCGACGGATTTAGTGTATGTATGTATCAGCCCGAGAGGGGCACAGCTGGAATTAAAAAATAGGTGCACGGAGCAAAGAGGAAGGCAAGATGCAAAGTGAGCAGTGTCCCGAGCAATTTAAATTGAGGACAAGTTCATGATCGCCCAAGAGCCTGATGCACAGAGTACGACAGATGCATTTAAATGCCAGCCCACGGAGAGTTTTCTTAAGGTCGGAAGCGCCGTACGCTCACGTCACTTCAGCCGTCTGTTTGATAGAGTTGGGCGCCGCACTGGAAAGTACGGAGGGGGGTCACAATCCACACGCCGCGCGAATGAGATGTGTTTTTTCGAGGGTTGCGGATCGGGGCGGATTTTCGAAAGAGGGGCGAAAGGCCACCGTGATTCACAGGAACGACGTCGGAATACCAGACAAAACAACCAAGGCGGTGTCCGCACTGCCAAAGTGCACGCATGATGGTACAGTAACAGGATGATAAAGGGGCGTACCTTGATTCGGACGCTAAATACCAGGAAGTGTATTTGACGGGGGAGGACACGAGGAGGTCGTCCGAGGCCGAGGCGAGGTCCAAGTCGAGTGAAGCAGCACGCTGGCAGCGGCTGGTTGGCTTTGGAGTCCGTGTCGGAGGTGTACGCGCTCTCGAGGTCGGCCTTCAGTGCGCAGTATGAATCTGTGTGACCAGTCACTTGTGTTACAGGCCACCCGCTTCGTAACACCGTGGTCCCACCACGGCAGAAAGTCGGATGGATAGGGAGACAGGTCTATTGGACCATGGACCGTAGACCGTGGACCGTGGACCGTAGACCTCGGGGATAATAGAGACCGTAATGGACCGCGCAATGGACCTGTGTTCAGAATGTCACAGCTGTCACTGTAGACTTGTAAATGGACCTCGGTTCCCGGTCCGTAGTTTTGATGTGGACCTCGGATCGCGATGTGCTGTCCCGCCGACGCGCTTGATGCGCCCCTCCTACCACAGAGGCTGCAGCTGAGCAACATTCTATGCTTAAGAATCCCAGCAGTGCTCGTGTTCGTGTATGCCTTAATACCTTTGAAAATAACCTTGCCATGTAATCCTTGCGGAATTCTGAACAAATTTGATCTCCGACCGAAGCCGGCCGCAGCATGACAATAATAATGCTCAACACAAGCTCAACAGCTCAACCACAAACTGGGCAGTTTTTTCATGGTTCATCCAGTGCGAGGCTCGAGTGGCAGGCAGTGGTGGTGGTGGTAAGAAAACAAGAGGTGGCTGCCACCGAGCGCACTGTTGCTTCTTGTTTACGCGCCAATGCACGTGGGTCCACATCAAAGTCCGCCATCAGGTTCGAGGTGACCGACGTGATGCGGTCCATGGCAAGGTCCACGGCAAGGTCCGAAAGGCGCAAATTATCTAATGTAGACCAGGTCTACCCGTGCAGTCTACCCGGTGGTCTAATAGACCGGTCCATAGACCTTGCTCCCCATCCATCGGACGTTCTCCACCACGGAGTGACCACGGTGTTACCAAATCAGGTGGAAGGTCACACTGCGTGACGCGCAGCTTTCTGAAGGCTTAATTTGGCCGTTCGTGTTTCTGAGAAGGATGAAATTCTGAGAAACAGAGTCAGTATGGACTCGGACCGCGGTAGAGCAAAACGGACTCAAAGGCGGCTCCAGTACGCGTCGAGTTCGAATGAGGTCTGGAAGGCTTCACGATTCAATCACGAAGGCCCGGAACTCATATATGTAAAAAAAGACATCGTGCCGAATGTCATGATCAGCAAGTAAAATACCGCAATATTACCTATCCAGATGACGTCGGAGACCACCGGGGAGGGTACCTGTGAGTCAAAGAAAGAGGTCAGTCGCTGATTTGGAGCGAAATGACTTTCCCAGGTCAAGTTGGCCTTTTGAGTTACTTGGCCAAATTGGGATACTGAGATTGTAGGACCTTCGAATGCGCGGGTATTGAGTGCACCCGAGACCGGAGTCCAAATCTTGCAGAGGCTAGATATTCATTGTAAGTCAAGTCCTGGGTGGGGATAGAGACAAAAGGACACTGTAGGTCAAATATGTGAGCGGATAAAAAATACGGATTAAAATGGTACTATTGACTTATCGGCACGCGGGAGAGATTCGAAACGAGGATCTGTGGATGTAATCTAGCAGTTAGTACGCGAAATGAAGGAATGGGAAAAGAACTGACCTTACTGGGCAAAGTCGCCACTTCGATGTTGATCGTGCGACTGAAAAGCGGGGGAAGGATACCAATTCAAGTCAAAACAATATCCAACAAGGAAAAGTGTTTTCATACCTTTAATAGATCGTATCTAAGCTATAAATCCGTCCCTCAGGCAATCCGTCCCTGAGGCACTCCGAGTCGACGACTACAAGTTCCGGAAGAAGCCCGGGTTGGTCAGTTCTGGGAAGGAGATGGAGTAAAAAGGGTCAATAAATGATATACTACGATTTATAGCAGACCACTTGCCGGAATGACACCGGGGGCGCTCGGGGAAGATACTCTGTGATGAGAGGAAGAGGTCAGAGGTTGAACCGAAGAGATGAGCTCACCAGATGAAGTCGGTCTTGTCACTGATCTTGCCGAATCAGGACATTCCGTCGAAGCTTGTAGGAAAGCGGGGCTCGGACCTGTTCTGTAGGTATATCGGACCGAATCAAACAACCATGCGTCAGAATGCTCACCAAAGATTGGGTGCAAGAGGGACACAATATTGAGAGCTGCAGATACCAAGTCAAAATCTGGAATACTGAACTTATAGTAAGGTCCTACGCTGGAGTTTAGACAAAACAAACCCTGGATTTTTAAGCTCGGAAAGAACCCCCCGGGATGGTGGGACTAGTCTCGAGCACATTTTCCTGCACACTATCCCGGACTCGTGAGTGAATGAAAACCAAAGAAAATAATGACCGAAGGGAAGAGAGGGTACTTTAATCCGAGTATACGTATATGTAATCAAACGGTTAATGGCGAAATAAAGGAATGAACGGGGCTTACCTCGCCGAGAAAAGTTGGTGTGAATCGTACGTTGGTTGTGCTGCGCCCGTGCCCCCGATTTGTGCCCTGCCGAAACCAAAACGGCATCGCTTTACGAGTCATACGGGAAGGACGCACGCTCCCGCGCTCTCACTCATTCTGATGCACCTGGAGCCCGAACCCGAAGTGGCCATCTCACGCACAAGGCCGTCGAGGCACGCATGCTCGGTGGGATCGCCCTCCTCGCCCTCCCAATCGAATGTCAGCCCCCCTCACCTCGCAGTTCTCGCGGCGGCGCAGCTTGCAGCTGCACACGCGATGGCCAAGCAAGGATTCGCGCCGGCGGAACGCGAGTGTGCAGCATACGCATAATGCGTCATCCTCCCTCCGTGTGCTGCGTTGACTCACGCCGCTCTACGAAATCCCACTCGCGCACGCTGGCGGCGATGACCACAGACAGCCCAACATCATGCATCATGTCCGATCAATCACCTGCAAGATATACGAGGTCAGTCATTAGTCTCAAATCGGGCGGACCGCTCGCCGAGTCGTGCCGCGGATTGAGTGGAAAGTCCGGAATGATTTCCCCAAAACAAAGTACGCATACCTTCGGTACATAGTGTAAAACTCTCGCTTTCGCCTTCAAGCCACTTTGACTCGGAGTCGTGAAGCAACGAAGTTGCATGTTCAAGTGAAAGTACTGGCTCACAGATGTGTTCCTTCCAAGTTCCTTGGATGCATCATGTATCTGAGTTTTGGAAGCAGTTCAAGCCAAGATCCAGGAGGTCATGAGACCAAAGTCAAGTTGAAGATGCGGATCAGTACATAAGTCAAAGCCAGCAAGAGTGGACACAGGTTGCGACAATGGGTTGCGAGCGAGCGAGTGATGCGAGCCGTTGCGGGCCGGGAATCAAAGATTTGTTTGGTTGCACAAACAAACCGACCATCCCGCCGCCTCAACGCCGCCCGCACGCGAAAGATGCTGCTCGAGCCAGGTGCGTATCTCCTCTTTTTTTCCCTATAATGTACTTATTTATTTTATTTTTAATTCCGGATACTCGTACAGTACTACATATTTGTCTTCAGTAAACTCGTCGTTCAGGCATTTGGACCACGCGAGTATAATATATCCCCCCCCCCTCGGGGTGCCCTTCTCGGTGACGACATCAACGACGCTCTCGATAGTGCGGGCGCTGGAGATGACATGCTTCTCGTAAACGCCAACACGCTGAAAGGCCAGAGTGGTGAAGATAGGTGACCAGCCCGAAAAAGCGGGACGCGGGAGCACAGTCGTAGGGCGTTCAGGCGCTGCCCGCAAGCAAGGGCCCGGGACCCGTCGAGCTCAACGTCCCGTCGATGCGAATGTGGTTGCTGAATGGTGTACCCAAGAAGAGAGGTGCGTCTCTCCACTTTTTCTGTTATACTTCTTATTTTATATCTTATTTTAGTGCAACTCCCGATTTTCGGGGTGCCCTGCTCGGTGATAATGTCGACGACGCTCTCGCTGGTGCGGGCGCTGGGAGAGTCGATGTCTTTGTCTTTGCCGTCGCGGCTGGTGCTGAACGGGCATGCGGGCTACGGAAAGTCGTTCCTGCTGCTGCACAGTCCGGTTTGAAGACCAAGTACGCCTCGTTCATCACCCTAAACCATCGCGCCCCTCTGTCATCGTCCTCCTGTGGCAGCACGGGAACGCGCCGCCGCCGGTGCAGTACGCTGTCGCTGAGCCGCTCGTTACGCTCCTCGCGCACCCGAGCCACACGGTCCGCGTCAACACGGCATGGGCCCTGCGCTGCCTCTACTACTCCACCCCGTTGCGTCTCCCGAAGACGATCCCTCGCGGCGCTTCTCACCCCGACTGCGTCCTCAGAAGTACCGCTCCGTCGAGCCTAGAATCCGCGATCCCCGCCCGCCCGCTGTACGTCTCGGATGATGTGCCCACAAAGGTGCTCGACATGGCGATCACGCTCCTTAAGTGGGCGGAGGAGTACGACGTGCGCATCGCTGGAACGGAGGTCGAGGTCGCTTGGGCGGCACTTGCGGCGTTCATGCTCCTTGGCCCCAACTTCGTGCGCCCGCACCTCCCACAGTTGCCCTTCCTCTGGTGGAACGTCTCCCGAAGCTGATGAGCAAGGACGCGGGCGCGGGCACGCCAAGTGGGGGTTCCTGCTGCATGTCCGCGAGAGCGCCCTGGAGCGCCATGCTCCGTTTCCTGCGGCATAACTCGGGCACGCTGGTGACCCTGGACGTGGCCCGCCGCATCGCGTCCGTCCTCAGCAACGCATTGCTCTTCGCGAACAACTTCATCAGCCCCGCGGTGCAAGACGCGCTTGGGCTGTCCGATCCCGCATTGCAGCAGGCGCTGCAGCACGCACAGAAGGGGCTGCCGCTTCTCGCGCGGGAGGCGCTCTTGCGTCGGTGGGTGCACCAGTACTTCGCGGCGCTGGGGTTCCGCTGTATCACCGACGTGACGTAGGCGACACTCCTCCAGTCGTGCGTCACGCTCTTTGCCAGCCCTGACGGATACGCCGGGGTCGGGAGCGCGGTGCAGGCGGCGATTGCGACGTCGTCAGGGACGTTCACTGGCGTATGGGCCGGCGGGGACGAATACACGCATGGTGTTACGTTCATTGAGATCGGGGACGAGCTAGAGAAGGAGGGCAAGAAAGGGAAAGAGAAAGATCAGTTGAATCGAGAATCGGTCGAGGTGGCGATTGATAGCCTGGTATGTCGCAGCCGCCCTCTTCTAAAGTTTACCTGGCTCAGTCTCTCATTTAGCTTCGGAAACCGGTCCCCGGCGCGTGCAAGCATGACCCTCTTTCGTTATGTCAAGCCCGGATTCCGAATGCGGAGCATCAGCCCGAAGAGCTGCCGCCGTCCACGACGTCGGTCGTGGACACCGCTATCGAGTTGTTTGCCCAGCTGCTCCCCCTCCAGGATCTTGCATCGACCATCAAAAATCACGTTACTTCTCGAGTCTGTGCGATCGCCGAAGCTGGAGATGAACGCGGGGAGGAAGGCAGCTGTCTTCATCAATGCTGCGGTCGCTTGGTGCCCTATATAGCCATGTTGGCGGCTTGGCCGCAGGCCGGGTACAGCAGACGTTCTTTTGAAATCCATTGAATACAAATCTCCTTATAATGTCTCATTGTAGGCTTGCGCTGCTCTTTCCCTTTCCTCCCCTCGCATATCTGTCACGACGGCTCTCGAATGGCTCTCGAATCCGATCTTAAATCCTTCCCCAAGCTCAAGAGCTTCGAATTGGTCTCAAATGCAGCCGTGAGTCGCATGCGTTACGTTGCACTTTAGCCTTTACAATCTGATTCTTGACCTCGTCCTTCATTTCCTTCCTAGATCCTCGGAAACTACCCCGCACAGATGACGATTCTGAACAAGCCCAGTGTGCCGTACATACTCGACATGGGCGCCGTCGAGGTGCTGCGCGGCGAGCGCGGCGTCCCCCGTTACAACTAGTTTCGTGGCCTCTTTTATCCCTGCAAGCACGATGGACGACATTTCGGACGATTTGGCATCCGTCGCGGAGCTGTGCACAATCTACAGCGACGACATCGAGAGTGTTGACCTCCTCGCGGGCTCCCTGGACCCTCGCGGAGAACCCGCCCGCTACAGACTTTGCGTTCAGCAACACACGATTACAGGCCTTCGTCCTCGCAGCCTCGCGCACCCTCATGACGGATCGCTTCTTCACAACGGACTACACCGCTGCCACTGTAGGCTTCCCTTTTCTTGAAAATTCCGTAGACTCACGCTGATCGCCCAGAGTTTCTAGTACACGCAGGAAGGCCGACCTCGCCAACTTGGACTTCGTGCCGTCATCAGGCGCAACATCCGCTAGCTCAACGCCACTGTGATTCGGTCGACAACGCTTCCAAGCCCTGGATCGTGCCGTCACCCACCCGCTTCAAGATTCACTTGCTGCACTAAATAAATTCATTTGACGCGTCCCTCAAGCTTGTTTTCTCGATAATAAAGAAAAATACACAGTTTAAATTACATGACGCGCTCAATATACAAGGGACCGAGAGTACATGTTTTTTTCCCACTCTTCCAAGAAAAAATAAATGAATTGTATTTATGGTCTGACTACGGGAGACTAAACCGAGAGGGAATGGAGGGAATGCCCACTAACTTTAGGTAGTGGGTCCTGTAGAGCCCTATTTCAAGTACGCCTTTTTCCCACGGCAATCATGAACAAACAACCGTATTTCCCGTGCGGGTTCGAGTCCCGTAGGTTACCTTTTTTTTTGCCATTTTATGGAGTCATCAATTATTTTGGCCTGTCGCCATGGGCTTTCGTGGAAGCAGACAGATGGCCATGGCTGGTGAGCTCATTAGTTTCAGGAATTTTGACCCTCTGCTGTATGCTGGTATTCTGACTCTGTCCGCTCCGCCTTCACGGTCTACTCCAGCTGCAATTACAGAACTATGACAAAATCAGAGTCTATGTATTCAGATTTCCAGCCACTTCGAACACACTTAAACATATCAGAGTGAGAAGTCTGTTATAGCCCTTAGCTATACTTAGCAGAATTTATGGCGCAGCTGTTTTTTTTTGTTTGTGGTAAGTTTTCACGAGAACAGCAATTGCAAGCTCAAACCTCAACACTTCTCTCTGGGAAATAACCTCATTCAATTCGCAATGCAATTAGGGGTGCTTAATTCTTGGCCCATCTCGCCCATCTCTGCTGTGATGATCCAACTGATCGCGACAACCGGCTGCCCTCCTTTTTGATAAGCAATATGCGGCGCACCAGAAAGACATAGACCCAAACCGATGTCCCACACATTTCAGAGAGTTTTATTGCTGCTTCTAGTGCACTAGAGGATGACCCTGATGAAACTGATCTCTTGGGATATCATGAAGAGGAAGCAGGACTGCCGGTTGCCGCAATCACTCGGATCATCAGAGCTCTATTTATTTCGAACAAATAAGAGATGGGCAAAAATGAGATGGGCAGATGAGCCAAGAATTGAGCACGCCTATTCCTCAGCGCCCTGTATTACGACTTGTTCCAAGCATCTCAAATAATTCACCAGTTCAATTTTCGGTGTTTTCCACTACCTGACATCAGAACATGTTCGATAGTAGCTATAGTGCTCCAATTGGCTCAGATTTTTTAATATGATTGGAGGTATTCTAGAGGGCCTGAAGGCTGGGATAGTGAATGTAACTTGTCCTTCAAATATACAGCTCAATAGGGAAATTCACTCAATCTCGACTTCAGATGATAAAATATGTATCTTCTTTTTTTTTAGGTGTGCTACTCATCGCGAAACACCGTGTAGTGCCAGCCGGCACAGAAACTTTGATTCAAAGTTTTGATTACTAGCTATGTGGGCGCAAAAATGGGGGCCTCTAGTTATAAACATAGCACAGAGTTATCTTCTTTCTTTCATTAGTTGGCAACTTTGCATGATGGTCTTTGACAGAGCTCTAGCTCGATGTGTGGTTCAACCCAACATTTTCTTTGTGGACGTCGGAGTCCGAACATATTGATCCAATCACTAGTTAGTGGGCTCTGCCGCAAAGCGCGCTACAGTTGTTATAAAGAAACGGACCGCGAAAAGGTAAGATGGACTACCCAAGCACAACCAAACAATACATTTTTCGCCAACCTTTGCCCCTACCTACCGTGCAACAGACTACGGGCGACTCAAGGGAACAAATTACCGATCCTAAAGCTTGCCCGCCTCGCTCTTTTAGGCTCCCTTCGTCAGGACAACATCCAGTGCCAGGGCACGATACCTGCTCTGCGCTGTTTTGGTGTATCAACGGCGACAGTGTGATGGGTTAGAGACCATCCGGATGATGTGTGTAGCTGCGGGCAGCAGGTGCGTCGTTACTATACTAATCTGGGTAGATTGTAATAATTCATTTTTTTACAAGTATCTTTACCCGTCGACTACTTGCGCGCACTTGCGCGCTCTTTTGAGTCGTTTTTCAACATCGGGGCACGAATCCGGCACCGAATTTACATATTGGACTCGGGTACTTTGTGGCCTCTATTGTGTAGTGTACTGACTAATTTTTGCAGATCACACCCCGCAGCGCGTCTGGATGTAGACTGCCCGATGGCGGCGGCTACTCATTCGCTGTGTGGCGGGTACGCACTATACGCCACATGCAGACCTCCCCCCATGCTCGTCTTCCAGGAACGTGCGGGTCATGCGACGTGAGGTGGCGGCGTGCGCGGTACATGTCTCGCACGGTCGCGAGCGAGCAGCGCGCGCTTCTCGCGCTAGGGCTGTCACACCGGACCGGGGTCGAACACACGCCGCGCACTTACCGCGAGACGCGAATTCGCGAAGCGTGCTACATGCGCGGCTGGGTCGATGCCGCAGCGACTTGCACACCCGCTGACCGCACTGCGTCCGGGCGGGCCCGCACGTGCGATGTGTGCGGGTGCATGTGTGCCGCGCCAAGTATGCGACTCAGCGCAGTCGACTCGGCCACTTCTTTCCACCATGTAAGTACGCCGCCTCCATCTTCATACTTGTTCTGACCTGATTCTTAGACGTCCAGTTTCTCGTTTCAAAAGGTATGTCTCAGTCCTATCTTTTCTTTTATCTCCGTTACTGACCGACCCAACTTTTGTTACGGAACTTCTTGAAATTCGGCTCGGAGTGGCTCGGGCCCGATTTTGAAGGCTATGCATAGTCTTAGTCTCTTGAAGGTAGAATCCCGAATACTTTACTTGTTGGATATCTCCTTGAATCGGGCTGACATTTTTTTTTCTCTTACAGTCTCTTGTGTCTTCATCTGTGGCTACCCGTTTCGTGCGGCAGCTATCAGCTGAAATCCTGATGAGATTTCGCATTCCTTACTAACTCCGATCCGATTCAACAGAATCCACAAGCCCAGTGCAAACAAATGGTTGCCTTCAAATCAGATCACAGGAATTTTGGAGTGCCGACTTGGTGACCCAAAGTCAGATCTCATCCTTCTGCTCTATTTCACTTTCTAACCGTTCCCTTATGATTCTTTCTTCAAGGTCTCCGAGTTCATTTTGGTCAGTAATCTCGCTGTATCCGCTTATTTCACATACTGAACAACTTTGATTATTATCCAGCGGTATTCCTCCTAGGTCGTGGCATTTCCCAATTGAGACCTCCAACGAGCGCCGCATCATTCACATGCCCGCGGCGCATAGTCGGGCTGAGTGTGCAGCGGATGGCCAGCCCGTTTTGGATGTCGAGCGTCGAGCTCGCACCCGCCTCGGCGTTACGACACCGCCGTTCTCCCGCCCATCTCCCGAGTTCGCAACGCCGTTGCTTCGGTGTGCCATTCTCTTTATTTACCCTCCTTTTTTTCCTTATTTCATTTGCAGGGTTTTCCTGCGTGGCCAGACACGCGCACTTTCGAGGGCGGGGACCGCGGTCATACGACGACGTGGCTTGTGACAAGCGCAGATCACCTACGTGGGAGGGGACAGAGTCTGTCGCCCGAGAGCGTGGACGACGACCATGGATCTGGGAGCTGGGCGACGTGCAGCGTGGGCGGGGTGGGCACACGGGCACGGAGGCCTGCACGAACAACGCAGTGGCCGGTTATGCCAGTGCGGGGTGCACGAATACGAGCGCAGACGAGTATGATCTGCTCGACGAGGACTATGACAATGATGACCTGGAGCTGGAGGGCAAGCTCGCGACGGTACGTTTACTTGTTCTTTCCGGCGCAAAGTACTGATGACGTATGCAGGAGATGCTCCTGGCCATGTTTGGCGCGAGGATCTGCTGGCAAAGTACTCATAATGTAGGAAACTTCGCGCCTCGGAGGAAATTTGCCTGAAGATCCGCGCGTACCCGCTACGGCTGTGTGTCTTTCCTTGACCCCATCATATCCTCCCGTGCGATAGGTCATCGCCCAGTCCGTGTGCATGGCACACTCGTGGGGGGCAATATTTGGACTGCAGCATGCTTCGCTCATGCACCGCCGCTCACGACCAAATTTCCGGTATTCTACCCATTTCCTACACATGTACTATACTGTACACCAAAGTAGAAACGTTGTGTCAGGTTTGCGAGGTGATGCGAGAGCTTCAGGCGTAGAGTTATTAATTTCCTATTCAAGTATCTCAGAAGCAAGGATTTATTTCCTTTTCTAGATTGTTTGGTTCAAGATCTGCGGATCATCTGCGGGGTCCGCAGATTTTGAATCTGTGGACCCCGCAGATGGTCCGCAGATCGTACGGAGATTATCGATCTGCGGGTTATCTCCGGGCCACGGAGATCATACGGAGATCGACGGAATATTTTGAATATTCCGGCCATCTACGGGGCCCGTAGATGCCCGGAATATCTCGCGGAGATAATTGATCTCCGTGCGATCTCCGGGCCATCTCCGGGGCCCGGAGATCATTGCCTGCCCCCAGTGGAAGTCACCGCGAATGCGTTGCGAGAGACGGCACTGCCCTCGCTCTCGTGCCAAGCGGCATGTACCGCCATCTGGTCCTTGACAACCTCGAGGGAGAGATTCGGCCGGCCGAGCACCTGCTGCACGAAGACAGGGTGCTGGCTGAGGGAGGAAATCATAGCAGCAGCTTGGAAGGAGTCGGGGTCGAGAGTGCCGGCCGCCCAAATCTTGTTATTGAGGTCTTGGATGGCCGTCGTGGTGTCCGCCCAAGTCTTCGGGTCGGTCCCATACTTCAACGCAAAGAGCGCGCGCATCGCCTTGATCTGGCCCACGGGCCCACGCTTCTCGTGCCGTTCGCGCAACGTATTCCAGACGGCCGTCGCCGTCAGGAGGTGCTGAATGTGCGAACACTGTGGGCAAGTAGCAATATAAAGGGGCCGTATATTGCCAGTATATGCTCAGTATATATGAAATATACCCACTATATACATGCAATATACAGGGGCCGTATATGCTCAGTATATTCCAAATATACCTACTATATACCCACAATATACGGGCTCAGTATATGCTCCGTATATTGTGACAATATACTTGCAATATACGGAGTCCATATATGGTAGCCATCAGACCTCCGTATATTGCAAGTATATTGCGACCAAACACCCCAGAAATAGCACTCAACACCTTCCTGAAATAGTAATGATTACTTTCCTTATAGAGACTATTACAAGTTGGCTACTTTTGCTATTTTTGTGCCCAAAAAAAAATGTTATAAATATACAAGAAGCTGCCTATCGTACTAGTAATTTGTAGCTACGACCTGTAGGCCCTGTTTGTCAGAATGTAAAAGTTGACATAAACAATAGACAAGTAACTGTGTATCGACCAGGTTTGGCTGCTACTGTACTCATTTCTCCTCAATATATTGGTCCTGATAGGCCCAAATTGTGTTAGAGTTTTTATGAGAAAATGCATGTGACACGGCAGCCAGCTACTGTGTCACATGACTTCTTGAAAATTTTATTATTTCCATTCCATTATGATAGGACCCCCAATTACCCTTTGGCAGTCAGATCCAAAGTTTGGACAAAATTTCAAATCAGCCTGGTCAAGGTCAGAGCCAAAATTGGGACAAACCTACTTTTGGACCTGCTAGCCAGGGTCAAGAGTTTGGACAATAGGTCAGGAGTTGGATCCATGTTCAGACATTTGATGGTGGCTGGGGAGCGAGTCAAGGCAAGTTTCTGCCTGCAAACAAAGAGCAAAGAATGGCCAAGAGGCTGTGCAAAAGAGCCAAGAAGAGAGCAGTGATATGCGGGAAGTGGATGATGATAGTATGAAGGAAGAAGTGTTTGGAACTCTGCTGGTTGTCTGCTCTCCTGAGTTTGATAACATTTATCCTCAATTTGTCTCGATACAGCTCGTTGACTTGATCTGCCTCTATTGAGCTCGATATTCCTAGCAGGGATTTTCACTGCAATGAATGCTGCCTGCTACCAAAGCAAGCAGCCTCCAACCATCTGCTGCCAAACCAAGTCATCAGGAGAAGAGGACTCAAAGTTGAAATGAATGGAGGAGATGGTGGTAGATGACCATTGGATATAATACAATCTAATACAATAAGCAGAGAAAACCAAGGGGCTACCAAGATCCGAAAGTTTTACATCACCTCAGATTATGGGCCAGTTTTCTGTGGGGATTCCGAAAATCAATATCCGGAAGTCAGAACTTAAGTGGTTGGTGAGTTAGAGACCAAAAGATTATTACTGCATTTGGGAGAGGACATGGGTACAGCCACTCCAAACACAGTAATCTGGCACGTGCTCGGATCGCGGCCCGGTGGCTGGAACCTCTTCTCAATGGGAACAGGAGTTTCTGGGGTGAAAACAGTCTGGGGACAACACAATTCAGCCTGGATACCCACAGTCTTCATCCCCAGCCATTTACAGCTAAAGACAGTACCGAAGGCGCGAACGAAAAATTTCTGTTTTGGGACATTTTCAAAGAATTGCCTGTAGCTCAGTCAGTTTCTCATGGATTTAAATGAAACCATGCTAGGTAATTCGGGCTAATTCATGCGGAATTAGTGATAGAGACAAATCTGTGAAAATATTTTATATTGCATGATCTGGCATTTTGGGCCTGTTTCAAAATAAAATGCAATCTAGCGAGGTCCAGGCATGTTCAAACAATGTGGTTTTTTGCCACAGACAGCCGGTATACATCTGGAAACTTATGATAGAGTCACAACTGTCAATAATTCAGTCTGTGATGCTTGTGCTCAGGTCGGGATAACAGGCAAACCAGCGGTTTCTGAAATATCACCATGATTGAATGTAACACAGCATATTATATAGGTTTTGAGTGCATGACATGTTTGATAATGTTAAGAAATCTTCCCTGGCCAAAATTCAGACCACTGGGACATGAATTGGGCATACCAAATCAGATTCATTGCCAAAATACCTCAAAATGCCAGATCATCCAATATGAAATATTTTCACAGATTTGGCTCCATCACTAATTCCGCATGAATTAGCCCTAATTACCTAGCATGGTTTTATCTAAATCCATGGTAAACTGACTGAGCTACAGACAATTCTTTGAAAATGTCCCAAAACAGAAATTTTTCATTCGCGCCTTCGGTACTGTCTTTAGCTGTACATGGAGTTGGCTTCCATATTTTGACAACATGCACAAAACCGGTGGATACTCAAGTCTAACAGCGCAAAAGAAGGTGGATTTTGCCTAGTAAGATTCACAAGGCCCTGATAAACTGCTATATCAAGTTTTGAACATTATTGGGGGTAACCTCGCTACGCAGTGAATATTTTGAAAATTTCAGGCCATCCCCAAAGGGGAATTTGATGGCATCTGGTGGCTGTGAGAGGGAGGGAGGGGTCCCCGACTCTCTGAGAAAAAAATTTCGACGTCCGGTACATTTTTCGGGTATTGGCAGCCCCTTGGAGAAAACATGATGACTCTGGTGACAGCATATATACTTCCAAGCCTTGGTGTGTAGACTGAATGGTATCCTCTATATCCAACTAACAATGGGGGCTGTACTGCTAGTTAGGGGGGGAGGGGTCATATAATTTTCATATATCTAATTTATGAGAGAATGCACGTGACTACTCACTCACCCTCACAAGTAGTCACATGATCAGAAAACCGGTTTTCTGGTCACATGTACATTACACCTGGCTTTTGGTTAACTGGGACCACTAACTGATTGCCATTACAGCTGTTTGCAGATGTAATGACACTACCCCTATTTATAAAAAGAAACAACAATCACTCAGAAGTTTCCACTCATTTCTTTCTCAATTCTTATTGGATTCACTTGATTCCAAATGTGTTGAAATGGGGTCAGGCAGGGCTTTCCACCCATCCTGGTCACTGTGATATTTTTCACAAATTGATGACCCCAAAATTCCGCCCCAGTCATTGCCACACCAGGGTCAAATGGCATTTTCTCACCCAATTCTGAGCCAATTCCTTTGAGACCGAATGATTCTGAAAGCTACAATGAAGGCAATCAGGTGTGAAATATTAAAATGTGTGGCACAGGCCCGGTACAGCCGGATTGTTGAGGTTTCAGCGAAATTCAGGAATTCATTAGAGCATGCAAATTTTAGTATAGAATCAAAATGTCAACACTGTGGAACCTGTGCCTTGATATTGCCTTCAGAATGAGCCTGGAAACAGCCAGAATGGTCCATAATTGACCGTGATACAAGGCTTTGAACTCACAGTTGGAAACCACCGAAGCAAAGATTCAGAACCACTTCGTCCCATAATTGCACATGGTGCGGGTAATAGGTCGAACGTGCTGCTTAACCGCTTCATGACTCACCCAGATTCAAGCCAATCAGATGAGAATTGAGTGAGAAATCAGCTCAAACTTCTGGATTCGTGCCTGGGCATTCTCCTCCGACGGGTGATTTCGGGAATTTCACTGAGGAGGTTCCTACTCTGCTCCCATTTTGGGGGCTAAGCTTGTGCCATTTCTGGCACCGGCTTGGGGGTGTGTGAGTGGATCGCGAGACCACGCACACGGAGCAGAGCAGGATGAGGATGAGATTACACAGCAGTAATGATATGGTATGACAACTCGAGGTACAAATTCATGAAAGGGTGGGAGGGTGGGAGAAAAGCCCGATTTTCAGCACGAGCGAGCAATAGTAGCTCGCCAGGTCTGAGGTCGTGATGGTGCAGGAAGAGCACCAACTTGATTGGACATGTTGTGTCTCCGGCTCATTCGGCACGAATCCCGTTGCTCGCTGGATTCGTTCCTCATCTAGCGATCACGTTCAATTCGTGCCTGGGCATTCTCCTCCGACGGGTGATTTCGGGAATTTCACTGAGGAGGTTCCTACTCTGCTCCCATTTTGGGGGCTAAGCTTGTGCCATTTCTGGCACCGGCTTGGGGGTGTGTGAGTGGATCGCGAGACCACCACAAGCGGAGCAAGCCGAAGGCGCGTCGAGAGCCACGAAGACACCCCCGAGACGAAGTCAAGCCTACGGCGCGACGCTGCATATAACAGTATTATAAATTGACTGGATGAAAATTTCCAAGCAACAGCGAGGTGGGGAACAAGGTTAACTTGAGCAACGACAGGCTCGGCGGAACTTCACAATAAATTAGAATGCACAAGAGTGGCTCGAACTAAGTTGGAGCGCTCGACTAGCCATAAGAAATGTGGAGGCAAGGAAGAGAATAACACGAATCAGCCGGCGGTAACAGTGAGCCGCCAATACTAGGTGGGTGGATACGAATGCCCACACCTTCTCCAATTTGAAGAATTAAGGTTCCCATTTGGCACTGCTGATGTCCGTACTGTTTGAGATAATTGAAGGACTTGGAAAGCAGACCAGTACCAAGTTCGCAACAACAAGCAGCCGGTCGATGTAACTGATGGCCTGCCCTACAGATAGCATCAGGGTGAATTGACATGTCAAATACAGAGGATGAGAGTCAAGGGGGCCAAGCCGGATTACGAAGTCTTCAACAAACTGCTGCCGGCCAAGGACCGGATATAAGAAAATCACAGAATGGGAGCGGTGAAAACAGGGAACGTCGCAACGGCATGATTTGGATTTTGTGGATAGGACTTCGAGCAATAACGAAGCGGTACATGTATTAAAGCCCATTGAGATTTTAAAAATGGCATACAAAGCCTGTAGATAGGTTGCAATTGGTTGAACAGCTGATGAGGCCACGATGGCCATCGAAATCTTCTAACGAGCCCCTTCCACACTGAACCTTGAAAATGAAGGTTCGACACGTACATAGGTCGGGATGGGTGAACCAAAAAACGGAAAGGCCTTGAAACAGATAATGTGCCATTCAAGAGAGGATGGGAGGCATGCAAACACCTCGGGTGATCAGCACTGGCCGGGATACATCCGAGTGCAGAAGCACCTTAAGTTGTAGGCAGAGAAGAGCACTGGGCGGGCAAAAATTCGAGGCTAAATTGGTGAGAGGCCCTGGCTAACGCGAAAAATGCGGCATTCGCCAGGGATAGTATGAGCAGGACTGGAAGGAAACAAAGGAACAGGCGTTAAATGTTTAGCGAAACGACGCAGTGTTTTGGCACAATGTTTTCAGTGAGCAGGCGACCGCCGGCAGCAGCTCAGAGACGCAACTGCGATAATTGTTCGACAATGCCGTGCCATACACGAAAAATGCGGCATAGGGATAGTATGAGCAGGACTGGAAGGAAACAAAGGAACAGGCGTTAAATGTTTTTAGCGAAATGACACAGTGTTTTGGCACAATGTTTTCAGTGAGCAGGCGACCGCCGGCAGCAGCTCAGAGACGCAACTGCGATAATTGTTCGACAATGCCGTGCCATACAAGGCGCGGCAATGAGAGGCTGGTGAGAAATAATGCCACGTAACTTAGTCAGGAAGGAGCAAGGGAGGAGGAGGCAGAAATTCAAGAAAGGCAGGAGGAGAAAGGAAGAAATTACAGATGGAAGGGTAATACAATAATGTGCTGACTGCGGAGATGTAAAACAAATTGTAAGTTGCGCAATACACGACCGTCTACATGAGTGGAAGTTGTTGCAGGCCCACTGGCATCAGCAAAGCGGTACGCTCCACGGCGTCAACGCAACACTTGAGCGAACCAGGGGGAGTCGATGGTATTGAAGCAAAGGCAGAAATATGCCCGGATTGGCAGAGTTTGGAGGCTGAACAAAGGCGCTGGAATAAGCAGTGGCAAGTGTAGTACACAATTAACCGGAGGCAAACCGAAACATCGAATGGTGCTGGAAAAAGTTTTGGGAGACAGATTCAGGCAGAAATTCGGGTGAAAGGAAATTCCCGGGAGAGGCGCTCAACGATTATTATAAGTACAGCGGTCAGGATTGCCGCAACGAAGAATGTGTCGAGGTAATTGGCAAATGAATGGGCCCACACACGGTGGGACACTGGCAGCAACAGGAACCATCTAAGGAGGAGCACAACATGCATGAAGATGCAGTTTCAACCGTCTCCGAAAACGGGAGGGAACCACGATCCATCGCAGCGGGTTCGAAAGGCACTAGTCATTCTTTGGCCTGCAGCTTACCGGGGCGCAATATAAGGCAAGCTCAGGGAGGGGCAACGCGAATGATAAAGATGAATTTTGCCCAAACAGCGAACAGGGGCCCGCGATAAACGTCGGGTGCCTACCGCCTCACGGGGGACTTCACAGAGGGCGCAACGGCTTCTCAAACGCTCAGGGTATTTGCCCCATCCTTCGATCCGGTGGGCGATGGCGCAGACAAGCCGGAGGAGAAAAGGCCCGGACGCCCGGGAGAGAACCCCGGACACGCGGAGGAACGCAGGTGCATATGCGCGGCGGAATAGGCGCGGATGCTCAGCAGAAAGTGCAGATGCGCGCGAAAATGAGCGAACTCGCGAAAGGAGGAGGCAATTTCAAGCAACCAAGGAATAGCGGGATGAATGGTCTCGGAAGGAGTCGGACCGCCGACCAACCCACCTAACGACGATGCGCAAGTGGGCGGGGGCGTGCTGCTTGCGCTGAAGCTGAGAGCGGACTAGAGCGGGGAGGCACATGCATTTGCAGCAGTTGGATACAGAAGCGCGCCACGGTTACGTGTATGGCTCGCTGGTGCAGTGAGTCGAAAGTAACTCACCTTCTTTGGGGTACGTCTTGCAGCTGAGCATTGAGGAAAAACTCGTGTGTGCTGCCAGGAGTGCCGGGGCGAGTGCCTCAGGTGAACGAAGTGAGGACGTGCAAATGAAGAAGGTGGACAACCAATAAAAGGCAGACACCGACGCGCGGAGGAAGGTAAAAGCGAGCCCGCAGGTGTGTAAGGCACGCGCGCGTAGGAGCAAGCTGCGGACGCACAATGGAAGGTAGGTGTGGATGCATAGTGGAAAGTGGTCAGCAAAGTGTGGATTCTTAAGGCAAGATGGAGCATGCGCGGAAAGAAACGGGGGCGATTACACAGCGGCAGTGTGAGACTTTCTGACCCCATGGAAGGGCGAGATATCGCGGTAGGGGCAATGGGGGCATCAACGACGTCAAAGCACTTCCCAGGAGAAAGAGCGGGGGTGAGTCGCACGTGCCGACGGCTGCTCGTGTGGACGCGGAGGGCAGGGGAAACGAGCCCAGAGATGCGAAGGTCAGCGGAGACAGCGACTTTGCTCGCACAGTGAGCAAGGAAAGGTCGGTTTGCCTGGTCGAAGGATCCAGCGATGGTGCTCTCACGGACACATTGAACGTCGACGTAGGTAGCCCCGGTCCTCCCGCAGATGCGAGCAGGGAAACAAACCAAGCGGGTCGCCAGCGCGGACGCGAGGACGATGTCCTGGAGGCAAGGCACAGCGCCGTTGCGAGAAATCCGTCTCGGACGGGTACGGGGGCCATGAAGGGCGAAATAGGTGGCCGAACGGTGATGCGCGGGTGCGGCATTGCGAGAAAATCCGTCTCAAACGAGCACGGGGGCCATGAAGAGCGGGATGTGTGGCCAAACACCTATGCGCGGGCGATATCTCAAAGGCAAAAAAATATGCTGCGGTATCGCGAGAAAACCTGTCTCGGACGAGCACAGGGTGCCACGAAGGGCGGAGTGGGTGGCCGAACGCGGACGCACAGGCGATAACCCAAAGGCAAAAAATATGCTGCGGCATCGCGAGAAAACCTGTCTCGGACGAGCACAGGGTGCCACGAAGGGCGGAGTGGGTGGCCGAACGCGGACGCGCAGGCGATATCCCAAAGGCAAAATGCACTGCGGCATTGCCAGAAAACCCGTCTCGGACGAACACAAGGTGCCGCGAAGGGCAGAGTGGGTGGCCGAACACGGACGCGCAGGCGATATCCCAAAGACAAAATGCACTGCGGCATTGCCAGAAAACCCGTCTCGGAGGAGCACAGGGTAACGCGAAGGGCGAGGTGGGTGGCCGAACGCGGACGCGCGGGCGATGTCCCGAAGGCGAAACACTGCAGCATTGTGAGAAATCTCGTCTAGGACGAACACGGGCAGCCACGAAGGCGAAGAAGGTGGCTCACAGACTGTCCCGAAGACATGTGCAACCACGTTGTGAGGTAAACCCTCGCTGGGCCGGAGAGCGGAGGAAGGTGTAAGGGTAATGAAAAACAGGACAGGGCCTAAGTACGTAGGGATATGTGGAGGGAAGGAAATACAGGGGACCGGCAGAGAGAATGGGGCGAGAAACTGAGAGCATACCTGCGCCGAACATGGGGGCGGTAAGCCATGAGAAGGTTTGCGTATCGTCTCCAAAGAGGGCATAAATGAGGTTGTCATCGAGGAGGTGGACTTGCCGGCAAGCAAGGATCGGTGACTGCTAAAGCGGAGCCTGGCACTTGTGAGCTGGCGAGTTGGATCGATGGTGAACCGGCGCAAGAGGAGGCGAGTCTTTTGGGGTATGGCGAGACCTTGAGTGTTACAGGGAAACGGTATTGGGCGGGACAAGGGCGGGACAAGGGCGGGGATTGGATGACTGCAGTCGAAGGCTGGACAAATAACGAGCATGGTATATGTATGCGCAAGAGCAGGGCAACATACCTCAGTAAATCGGGATCCCCAATGCAGCACTTGAAGAAAAGCCCGATTTTCAGCACGAGCGAGCAATAGTAGCTCGCCAGGTCTGAGGTCGTGATGGTGCAGGAAGAGCACCAACTTGATTGGACATGTTGTGTCTCCGGCTCATTCGGCACGAATCCCGTTGCTCGCTGGATTCGTTCCTCATCTAGCGATCACGTTCATGTGTTTTATTTGCTCTTTCTTCTAAAAATAGGAGTAGTGTCATTACATCTGCAAAGAGCTGTAATACATTACAACAAGCTGGTCTTTAACTAGAGCATGTAATAAAAAATCAGAGGAGATGCAAACTAGACGAGGTTAATTCTTTGGACAGTGCTGGGCTTGTTGAAAGAGGAAAATTTTGTTCATTTTTCAGACTGAAAAAGTGTGTGAGAAAGCCTTACAATTCCAATTTTTTCAGTACTTTTTCAATGTGATGCGAAAATTTTGAACAAAAAAAGGAAAATTAATGAAAAAAATTGTTAATTCTTCAAATATTTTTTAAGTGAAAAATGTCTGAAAAATGAACCACATTTCCCCCCAATTTTCTAACTGAAATAATTGAATTGTTTGTCAAGGGGGCATGAAAGACTGAAATGTTTTTCAGGTGGAAATTCCAATAGGCTTGCACTCTGTTTGGTGTAAAACTTGGAAAACCAAGCAATAGGAATCATGTGACTATAATTGGCAAATTGTAGTCACATGGGTCGTGAGAATTATGGTAGTATAAATGTTGCAATGTTAATTGTTACTTCTTTCCACCCTCCACCATCTTATAATTTTTTTCTTCAACCCTCCGCTTTGGCAGCAGAGTGTTGGAGGTTGTCAGCTTTAGCAGCGGACAACTTTCCTTCCAAGTACTTGCTTTGGCAGCGAGTACTTGGTTGTTGCCCGCTTTGGCAGCAGGCAGCAAATTTTCCCTGCTTCTTCAATCTCCCGCTTTGGCAGCTGGTGGATTGCAGGAGTGGATTATACTTTTATTTTCACCTTCATTCTTGCAACCTCTTAGAATGTGGTCCAGATTATTTCTCTTCCTATACCCTCACAACAAACAAGACAAGAAGAAAAACAACACTCATCAGTTGATGCAGCACAGTACATCCACATGCAAATGCCCTGCACATGGATGGTGCGGTGTGAAGAGAAGGGATGAAGAGTAATTATAGTAAGCATATATCCCCATACATAGACTGCAGCTATGGTTCTTAATTGTTCCATCCATAGGTTTGTTTGTTATTCTGTCACCCCATTATCCTCAGCCACCTCTTCAATGTTGATATTGGCCTTGCCCTTGTGCTGTACAGCGTTGAGGCTTGTAACTGTGTTCACCAATAACTTACCAGTCAGTGCATCCACATGGTATGCACACAACCCAACTTCAACAGCATGCCATTTCGACAAATGGCAGAACATCTTGGGATTTCTTCCCCTCAAAATCCATTCCTGAGGTTCCTATTTCCGATCATGAGAACTTAGAAGCTTGTCATTGGTATCTATGTTCAGGAGATCCATAACGGAGCATTTTGTTTGAGATAAATGGGAATTTTGATCTGTATTTAGAGCACAATGATGTCACTGGTACAGCTCTACAGTGGCACTATAATGTTCTGCACGTGCCGGTTTGGTGTCGTCTGTGGGTTGAATGACTCCAAATAAAATGTGGGCATGAAGTATGATCAATTTCAAGATTTTAAAGATGATTTGACCCATAGAACATCTGTGTCATTGACTTGTAATAAAATAAATGGTGGTTTTTTGAAAAACCGAGTCTGTGGATTTACAATATATTCAGAGATGGTCCATACAGGCTGAAGTGCTCACAAAGGCAACCATATCAATATGTTGGTTGACCTGGATTGATTAAGAATTGGGCTTGCAATCTCTGTCACAAGTGGCTCATTTTCAGTATATTTGAGTGATTTTATGCAAATTTTGCACAAAATGGCCAACTTGCCAGCCACATTGTGAGCCCCAAACCCAATGGATTCAGGTGAATTAAAATGTCAGTGTGGTTAATTTTCCGAGTACTTTGAAGCCATATATCATGAATCCGCAGACTTGTTTTTTTTTTAAAAAAAAAATCATCATTTATTTTATTACAAGCCAACAACATAGATGTTCTATGGGTCAAATAAAGTACCTGTAAAATCTTGAAAATGATCATAATTCATGACCACATTTTATTTGGAGTTGTTCAACCCACAGGCGACCCCAAACCGGCCACATGCAGAACATTATAGCACCACTGTACTAGTTCTGGTACTTTGTTTGGAAAGTTGCATCTCCATTGTGCATGTCAGGCCACCATCAAATGTCTGAACATGGATCCGACTCCTGACCCATTGTCCAAACTCTTGACCCTGGCTAGCAGGTCCAAAAGTAGGTTTGTCCCAATTTTGGCTCTGACCTTGGCCAGGCTGATTTGAAATTTTGTCCAAACTTTGGATCTGACTGCCAAAGGGTAATTGGGGGTCCTATCATAATGGAATGGAAATAATAAAATTTTAAAGAAGTCATGTGACACAGCAGCTGGCTGCCGTGTCACATGCATTTTCTCATAAAAACTCTAACACAATTTGGGCCTATCAGGACCAATATATTGAGGAGAAATGAGTACAGTAGCAGCCAAACCTGGTAGATACACAGTTACTTGTCTATTGTTTATGTCAACTTTTACATTCTGACAAACAGGGCCTACAGGTCGTAGCTACAAATTACTAGTACGATAGGCAGCTTCTTGTATATTTATAACATTTTTTTTTGGGCACAAAAATAGCAAAAGTAGCCAACTTGTAATAGTCTCTATAAGGAAAGTAATCATTACTATTTCAGGAAGGTGTTGAGTGCTATTTCTGGGGTGTTTGGTCGCAATATACTTGCAATATACGGAGGTCTGATGGCTACCATATATGGACTCCGTATATTGCAAGTATATTGTCACAATATACGGAGCGTATACTGAGCCCGTATATTGTGGGTATATAGTAAGTATATTTGGAATATACTGAGCATATACGGCCCCTGTATATTGCATGTATATAGTGGGTATATTTCATATATACTGAGCATATACTGGCAATATACGGCCCCTTTATATTGCTACTTGCCTGCAGTGGAACGTTCGGAGCGCGTGCATGCGGCGGTGAGGAACGACCGGACGACGTCGTCGGAGTCGACCCAAGCGCGGTGGTGGGCGGGGTAGAGGTCGCGGGGCGGGGGGTCATCGGAGCCGCGGATGAAACGCAGTGCACCTGGTTCCAGACCCAGCGTGTCCAAGACCTTCGCTTCCCAAGGAATCCAATTGTCCGCCTCGAGCGAGAGCTTCTCCTCGTCCTTCCAGGCCGAGCTGCTCAAGCGGAAAGTCCGAGGGGGAGGACCCAACTCGCCGCCATAGCCCGAAACCGAGCTGTAGTCCTGCCGCGGATAGTGAGGTTGTTGCGGCGGCGGGTAATGAGTCGGATTGGACGGCGGAGCGTAGTGGATGGGGTTGGGGTTCAGGCCGTGCGTGGGACGATAGGGAGCAGCGGGAGGCACGAAAGCAAACGAGGCTGAGGCAGGCGGGGTCTGGAATTGAGCGTGGCCGAGGCGAGGCATGACAGCGGCGGGTGTCGGGGCCAGCGCGGCTAAGGGCGAGCTCGAGGGGTACGCGTCGTCGAACGAAGGTAGTGCTTGCAGTGGTTGCGGCGCAGCAGAGGCGGCGTTCGTCCACGCACCGCGGAAGGGATTCGCAGAGGAAAACGAGGGAGGGAGTTGATAAGTCATATTTGTCGTCAAGATGTCGTGGAAAGCGCGCAGCGCGACGTCGTTACCAGCTCGCTGTGTACGAAAAACGCCGTAGGAGGTGAGGATCCGGTTCTGTGTCGTCAACACGAGAACTCAAAAGCCCATAACCTGTCGGATCCTATACTGTAATGAGCCCTAGCCTCACACGGACGTAGTGGTACGCGAGTGAGGGTGGCGGATGTGACAGTAACTACTTGTATACGCGTCCGTGACGTCCCGATTGGGACGCCCACTACCGTTGCGAATCGCGCTCCCACAGAGAATGAGCTCAACCGCTTGCGCAACGAGTCGGCTCTGCTCCCACTCCTCCTGGCAGATGTTCACAAGCGCATCCATGCGCTCCCGGAGCTCCCGGTACCTCCGGCCACCCCCGGTCGACTTCTTCCCCTTCTTCTCCTTCTGCTCCCTCTGGGCTCGCTCCGCCTTGGTGCTATCCCGCACCTCGCGCTCGCCCCGGCGGCTCCGGGTTTCCCGGACGCTCCGGCGCGCCCGCGAAGGCCCTGCGACAGGCCCCGAAGCCGACTCGCGCGCCTCTTGCGCTTTGCGACGAGCGTTCGGGCGCACAGGACCTCCGGCATTGCTGCACAAGATGTGCTTCGTGCGGCAGCGCTCGCACGCGGAACGACCGTTCCGGACGAGGCACTGCGCACGGACCCTCTGGCAAGCAGAGCAAACTGTAAAAGGTTACCTCCGGCACCTCCGGTCTTGTTGCGACGCACCATTCTCGTTGTTCTCGATATCGCTATCGAGCTCGTTGTTCTCCTCGTCTCCGTCATCCTCCGCGCGCTCCGGAGTTGGCGACCGCGCCCACTCGATCGGGACCTCCTCATCGAACTCCGAATCCTCCGCATCCAGCTCCGCCAGGCGCTGCACCATCTGTGCTGCCCTCGCGGCCTGCTCCTGGAGCTCCGCCGCCTCCGCCTCGTGCGCCGCGATTATCTCCGCCCGGTGAGCCTCACGCTGCTCGCGCCGCCTTCGCGCGGCCTCCTCCCGCACCTCCGACGACGACGCGCGGCCCTTTCCCTTGGCAGCGCCGCCGGAGCCGCCCCCGACGTCCCCGGGCGACCCCTCGCGTCCATCATCGCTGTTTCCGTCGTCTTGCATTGCGATGTGGGTTGGATGTACCGGGATGGTGGTGGTAAGAGAGAGAGTTGTTATGACTCGAAAACCAACAGCACGTGACTTTTTGATCTTGTTTATTTTCTCACGATTCTCCATTGTTCTTTCGTCTTGGTTCCTCATGGGAGAGGAACCTAAGAGGGGGATACTGTTATATCCGTGCAGCCTCCCTCTGACGTCCGGCCAATTCCTGGCCATCATCCGCCCCCCTCCGGTACCGCCGGAGCTCCGGTCATTGACCAGAGCCTCCGGACGTCCGTGTA
Source organism: Mycena galericulata (assembly GCA_029289565.1). Lineage (NCBI taxonomy): Eukaryota > Fungi > Basidiomycota > Agaricomycetes > Agaricales > Mycenaceae > Mycena > Mycena galericulata. The sequence goes on along the minus strand of JARKIA010000438.1, from coordinate 16,933 downwards.
TCATCGGGTTTTTACGCAATGAAGGATTACTGAGCGTTTCCCGTTTACCCGTCTTCTCATCTTCTTCCTTATTGTCTTAGGACTTGTCATCACTTCCTCCAACATGCTCTATTGTTTAGAACCACCCTCCTTCCTATTATGGAATACAATTAGCTACTTAGTATATATATCACTTTAATACATCTTGTACTTCAGATTGATAATTAACGTTGCTTGGCTCTAACTCCTTGCACTGAGTCGCCGTTGCACTCCTCGTCCTCCTCCGGTACCTCCGGTCGTCGTCCTCTATACCGGACTACCTGCCGGTCAAGGTAGTCGCTCACCCTTTACCCCCTGTGGTGTTGTGATCACTCGTATACAGCCCGGACCCTCTGTCGGACCTCCGGTACCTCCGGCACCTCCGGCACTTCCGGTCCTTCATCCCCGGCTCGGTATATAACACTCCCAGATGATCCATAACCGCTGTACCATCTAGGTACTGATGGTACAGCGGGGTGGTCTAATTTTGACGTTCCCGATCACTTTCTCATGGCACAGCGTCTAACGTACTTTAAGGTTGACAGAGTGTATGTTTAAACTATTATTCTCACCCATTTGTCGTAAACGTCCTTCCTATCACCGCTACCAGTCGCACGCATGTCTACCTCTTTGTTTCCCTCCCACCACCTCTGTTTTCTCTTGCTGGTGCTCTCGGATGCCTTCAACTGCTGTTCGAGTTGTCTGTGCCAACCGACGGCACGTGTTGTGGCAAATACAGCCAAATCCAGCTCTCTCGCACTCTCAACAACCTTTGTCTTCGCGTCAAAAAATGCCAGCTAGCACCTCCGACAACGAACGCTCGGATTCGGAACCCCCTCAAAATCGACCCCGCCGCATCGTAGACTTCGAGCCCGACGATGGCGATGCAGATTGGGAGGACGTCCCTTCGCTGGGGGCGTCGACGCACTGCAGCCGTAATCCCAGCAAACTGGTGATCCCTGTCCGGAAGCGCCAGCGTAGGCCTGCGGGTGTGAATGCCCACGTTACTGTGGGCTACAAGGGGAGCACGAAGCCCTCGAGGATGAAGGCTCTGGCCGTTGATCTGGCTGCGTTTGAGGCCGAGCGTGAGCAGCTCGCGCGGGATCTGGCTGAAAAGCACGGTGTCAAACTCAAGGAGGTCCGCCGGCGCATGCTCCTTTCCTCGGGGTTCACGACGAAGCGCCGCGTGAGTCTCTACAACGCGAAAATCTCCGCGATCATGGCGGACGTGAACGCGGGTTTGTGCTTTCCGCGTTTCATTGACAGACAACTCACCTTGGCCTCTGTTTTTTAGGCCGCGATGTCGGGAGCCGCGTGAACTTGAAAGAGGCTAAGGCCATGGTCAAAGCCGACCCTTCCCTGCTTGATGCGTTCTCCGCGAACAGCTCATATGGTCAGGATAACTAGTTATCTATAGGCTCGAGCCCAGGGCCTTAACGCGTTATTCGTAGGGCTACCATATAGGGAAGGAGGTTCTATAACATGTTATCTCTTGGGTACCTATATAGGGAAGGAGACAGGCACATGAGCAAGTCACCTGAGATTCTGAGGTCACATGAGGGAGTCAGGTGATATTTCACATCACCTGAGGTCACACAACGGAGTGACATGCTGTTATAACGGGTTTGCGAAAATAAATGTGGCACTTGCCAGGCTCGAACCCAAAACCTTATAGGTATTACATTAGCATATAATGCAATACCCTATACAGAGCAGTGTATCATAACCACTGCTCTAAGCTGCCATGCTGGTAGAGAGATTTGAATACCTATCACCTAGAGGGCTCCCTGCCCCACACCTAGGGATAATAATGCTAACTAAGGCCATTAGCACTAACTAGCACTAACTAAGTAGTGCCCAACTGACTTACTAACACACTAACCAGTGCTAACTAGTACCAACTAATGCTAATTAGTGCTAACTAGTGGCCAACCAACTGATTAACATACTAGCTAGTGCTAATTAAGGTCAACTAGTGCTAATTAACGCTAACTAAGGCTAACTAGCATTAACTAATGGCCAGCTAAAGGACAATTAATAAACAATCATTATAAGTCATTAGATTGAGCAAATCGGCATTAGATTAGGTATATGTGGTATGTGGTTTTGTTTGAGCTGACTGGCCATAGGTGATAGGTATTCAAATCTCTCTACCAGCATGGCAGCTTAGAGCAGTGGTTATGATACACTGCTCTGTATAGGGTATTGCATTATATGCTAATGTAATACCTATAAGGTTTTGGGTTCGAGCCTGGCAAGTGCCACATTTATTTTCGCAAACCCGTTATAACAGCATGTCACTCCGTTGTGTGACCTCAGGTGATGTGAAATATCACCTGACTCCCTCATGTGACCTCAGAATCTCAGGTGACTTGCTCATGTGCCTGTCTCCTTCCCTATATAGGTACCCAAGAGATAACATGTTATAGAACCTCCTTCCCTATATGGTAGCCCTACGAATAACGCGTTAAGGCCCTGGGCTCGAGCCTATAGATAACTAGTTATCCTGACCATATGAGCTGCCGCAAAGGAAGAGGAGAAGATGGTGGCCGACATGGCGAAGCGCCGCGCGCTCCAGCATCGCGGCATGTGTGCGAATAACCTCGCTGCAGGTGCGGACGCAAGGCGTACGATCGAGCGGCTGATGCGGGAGGTGCGCAGGGATTTCTTTCGTCTTTTTTTTGATGCTGATGTTACTCTTACTCTAGATCACCGCCCTCGCCGACCGCTCGGGAATGATGGGCTTCGCAATGTTCACCCGCGGCCACCTGCACAACAGGACCGTTCCCGTCAGCATTGAGTCGTGGGGAGCGCTCGACTTCTTTCGCGAAGTGTTGAAGAAGGAGCCGTCGGACGTGAGTGCCCTATTTGAGCTATGGGCCGTGAGTCGCGAGCCAGGTACGTGTGTTTTATTGTTTTTTTCCTAGCCCTGGCTTCATCTGGGCTAACGCGTCGCATGCAGGAAAGACGGGGGCCGACACCCTCATCGGAATGCAGAAGGACTGCACCGAGATGATCAAGTCTGGCCTTGGTAAGTGTCTGCGCAAAGTCTCGAGAAGGAGTTGTATACTTACCAGGCGTTCTTTGTTTCCTAAAGTCGCGGCCGCAGGCAGGACGAAAATAGCTATGAACTACGACAATTACATCAAGGCGATCGTTGAAGGGAAGAACCTCGGGCTTCTAGGTTGGCCAGAGGGCGTCGAATTCAAGCGGATGTCGAAGCAGTCCGCCATCGGGCCCCTCCGCGCCCTCCATGACGCCCTCAAGGCGGGAACGTGTCACTGGAAGGTTCTGACGGCGAGCGAGAAGTCGCGCCTCGTCGCGCAGTTCGAAGACATGGTGAAGAATGGGGAGGCGACGCAGAAGGTGCGGAAGGCAACGGAGCGGGGCAAGAAGGTGGGGAAGACCGCGGTGAGAAAGTCGGCGCGCGTCAAGTCGACGCGTGGGGTGGCAAAAAAGAAGGGTGTGTTGAGTGGGGAGGAGTCGAGCGAAGAGGAGCAGGAGGGGAGCGAGGACGAGGACGAGGACGAGGACGACGTGGAGGACACGTGGAAGAGCGCAGGCCTGGCAGCGATGCGCCAGAGGCTGCTGGCGCTGGTCGAGGGGAAGAAGAAGGAGGCGCGCGCGCATGAAAACACCCCCGCGACACGCAAACGCAAGGCTGCGAATGCGGGCAACGACTCCGGTGCGAAACGCAGGGGCAAGGCCGCGAATGCGGAGGATGGCGCCCACACGAAACGCAAGCGCAACGCCGCAAACGCGGAGGACGACGCCCCCGCAAAACGCAAGAAGGGAACCGACGACGTGCGCGGCTCGAAACGGAAGGAGGGGGAGGGGAAAGGCGGAAAGAAGCGCAGGCGAGAAGCAGAGGATGAAGAGGAAGAGGGACAGGTGAAGAAGAGGAAGAAGAGCGCGTCCATGGGCAGGGAGGCAAAGTCGGCAGCTAGCGCGAGTGTTGCGCCTACTGTCCCCAGGCCCAAGCCGCGCCCTGTGCCCAAGAAGGCGATTGCTGTGCTGCGCACCTCGACTCCTCTCGACTTGGCTCCCCCTCCCCCGCGTACCTCGGCCCCTCCTGACCGCCCCGCCTCGCCGCCAGGCGCCTCCACGCCTGCTGCATCAGCCCCGCGCACCTCGGCTCCTCCCGACCGCCTCGCCTCGCCCCCGCGTGCCTCCACTCCAGCCAACTCAGCCCCTCGCACCTCGGCTGCTCCCGACCCCCCCGTCTCGCCTGCGCCCGCCTCCACGCTAGCCAACTCAGCCCTGCGCAACTCGGGTGCTCCTGACCACCCCGCTTCCCCCCCGCGCGCCTCCACGCCAGCTGCGAGCCGGGCAAATGTAGTGAGAGGGAAGCGCGGAGGTCCTCTGGGGAGGCGCTAATAACATCTCGACGAAAGGCATATATTTTCCAGCGCTGCTTTAGATATTACCTATTTTTGTGCTTGATATCTTAGCCTCTGTATTTTTCTTCTCATTTAATTGATTTTTTTTGGTGAATTTCCTTTTTGGGACGGCGGGGGCCGCCCCGAGGGCGGGGATTACTTAATACATGCTCTGGAATACCGCACAAGTCCTTTTACCCATATATGCTGCAGATGCGTTGCAGCATATCTGCAGCATAATCTGCAGCATGGGGGGATTTGTGTTATATCCATGCACTTTCAACCCCTTTTATTTCACCGCTCCGGCCTCTCGGAGCTCTCCGGTCAATCCCCATTTAGATTGATTACCAAGCTCATCCTTTAATCAGCCTTCCCTGACCAATCGGTTATTATCCCCGCATTGTCCTTACACTCCTTTCCACCTTCCGCATTCCCGGCAATACCCACTTGTCCCGGCCTCTCCGACACAGCCACCCTGCTCCGGTCCGGACCTTCCTTGCACGGAACCTCACCAGCTCCATCATGTTCATCCACCTGGGTCCGTTCCGGCCTCCGGCCCTCCGGCCCTTTCCCACGATGGATTCTGTTGTCATCTGTTCTTCTTCCAAGGACTCCCTGGAAACGTTCCACCCCTCCGCACTTCTTCGGGGCACCTCCGTGTGCTTCCAGGTATTGCGAGGAATGTTCCCACGCCTCCGGTACCTCCGGCACCTCCGGCTATTTCCCGCGCTGGAGCACTCTGCCATTTGGTTTGCTTCCTTCCGCCTTTTCATGCAGGCTTCCCGTCAGCAATTCCACCACTCCCCGACACTCCTGACATGTTCTCGGGCCTCCGGTCCGGTCCCGACCTCCGGCCCTCCGAACCTTCCCACGGTTGTCTATGTGTTCGCTGCATGCAGGTTTGGATCATATTATATCCTCCGGCTCTTTCCTGCAGTGGCCATCTGTTCGAACACTTCACCACCTTCCATCCTCTCACGTCATCTCCGTGGCTGCGCCTCCGGTTCCGATCGGACCTCCGGTACCTCCGGTACCTCCAGCCCTCTGGATGTTTCCCACGGTTGTCCATGTGTCCATTGTCAAGCGGGTTTGCGTCATATTACATTACTACGTGTTTCCCTTTTATCCGTCTTCTTCCTTATTGTCTCTTACTAATCTTTCCCATGCATTTCCTTTTTGGTACACTACTTATTGTTACGTCCCTGAGTCTTCTGACTTATCCATTTTGGGTATTACAATAGAGGACTTATCTATATAATCCCAGTAGATTACATTCTGTACTCTATCTGGAAAATTAACGTTATTCCATGGCTTCCTTCATGGACTGAGTCTTCCTTTAATTCCATCCTCATCCCGGTGTCTTCTCGACACCTCCGGATCTTGTTTGTCTTTGTTATTCTTCGCTCCAGTCGTCCGGTTCCTGGCTTAGGCCCTTTCCGGTTTCCGGCCGACTTCCTTCCACTTCATCTAGTGCCTCTCCGGTTCCCTTCCGGGCATCCTCCGAGTCTCCCGCACTGTCACAGATCAGCCCCGGTTCCCACGCACTCCTTCCGGACCGCTTCCGGTCACTCGGGTCCCATCCGGGACGTGTGCCGCTTCCGCAAAGTCTGTTACATTTCGTTGGGCTCCAACAGAGCCTGTCCGCTTCCACCAGCTTTCCTCCGGTTGCTTCCGGCATCCTCCGGATCACTCTGCACCCCTTCCGGTACCTGTCCGGGGTCACGTGGTTGCCTCCGGAGTCTTCTATTCCCATTTCTCCTCCATCTAGTCTCGGCTCGATAGTCAGACAGTTCGCTCACCCTTCCGAGCTGTGGTGTTGCGAGAACAGCCGACAGGAGAACCTCCGGTCTTCTTCCGGATGCTCCGGACTTGCGTCCACATCCGGAGATCCCGGAGGTCTCTCTTTCCCCTTTTGGCTCGGGATATAACAATTTGCCTAGACACCTTCTAACTGGTATAGGAATATGGGGGGTACATGCCATTCCAATTGGTACTGGTATTAGGGCTAATTAGGTGACCTTCGAACTCTCCAACTCAAGTCGGCCTTTGAGGATGGTTTCCTGTGTTGGGATGTTGAGGTGCAATCTTTGAGCGTCGTGCACCCATGATCTACGAATCAGATTGGAGCGGACGTAACAGAGCGTGAAACGGGCGCGGTGTGATAAGGACCGCGACGCTACGACGTGAACGGGATGTTGCTCAGGTGGTAAGCTTGTCCGGCCTCTAGGGGGTTTGGTTGTGAGGTTCCGAACAAGGGGACGTTTGTCGATGCAGAGGTAGTGCGGCGGGTCCGGTAAGTTCTGTTAAAGTTAGCAAAATGGGGGAAAGAACTGGAATATACTCGTTCGCCGGGGAACAAAGTTCGCGAACTGGTCCCTTCGAACTATCTGCGAAGCCTTCTACTTCGATCGAACGACGCGCCTTCCTCCTTTGATCGTTGGGGCACGTGATCGAGTCGGCGAATCCTTCCAAGGGGTTGGTTCGTGGACGACTTCGACGTCGACGGAATTTCGGCGACGAACTTCTCGGAGTATAAGAGGTTGTGGCCGTTCAGGCGTTGACGATTTGCCAAAATTTCCTCGAAGCTTCGTTCCCACCGCTACAGGAGGTGTTTCCGCGCGGGAAGGTGTGCGAAGTTCGAGGGCGAGCTATATGAGCGCGAGCTTAGATGACTTAAGCTGCAAGGGAGGGAGTGAGTAAAGTGTCCTGAGACAAGTAGGTGCAAGGGTGTGATCAATTTCTCGATTTGTGGGATGTAAGAACACTTGTATACAAGTGGGAGGGATCTGAACCCCCGGAAACTCGATGCCCAAGTACACTAAATTGTCCGCTTTTTATACCGTTTCCCCCCATCAGCCTCGTGTTTGAGTGAAACACTTGCTTGTGAGAGTTTCTTCCCCAAAACGATTCTAGCATCCTTTCGCCCGCGAAATATTGTATCGTTCGCCGTCGAGAGAGTGTTGAAGACCAGATTTAGGACAATTATCCCGTGAGCTGTCGGGCTGTCGGGTTTACGTCCCAATTAAGTTCCGACCCGTACGTCCTGCCAGGTAGCATGCTCGCCCATGGTCGGCGCGCTGCTAGTTGTTTAATATTTAAAGGATACGAGGTGATAATGCTCGTTGGAGGCGATTGGCGTTTGTTGTACTGGGGAAAAGGTTTGTGAAAGGATTTGGTGGATATGGTGTTTTCGTTCGTTGGCGAGGCTCGTCCCAAAGGTCCAGATCTGTCCAGATCGGCTGTGGTGAGTAGATTTGATAGTTTAATAGTTGTATCCGTTGGAACGAAGAGCATTAAGGGTAGTGGGGTGCCGTCGTTCGCCGTCGAAGCCTTGTGAGCACCATTATTTCCTTGAATATCGATGTTCAATCGTTAGCGAGTGTCGTTCCTAAAGTGGCAACCAAATTGCCGAATAAGGGTTTATCGTTTGAAGGAAGTTCGTCGTCGTTGACCTGAGCCGCCGTGGAACGAGAGGGCATGCGCAGAGCGCATACAGCCCTCACAACCTCCTTTACACTTTTAAAATATCGACCGTCCTCGGTCGATGACACCTATAAAAGGGACACTTCTCGTTTTCGGAATCATCGGACATTCCCTTCTTCTCCTCATGGATACCACAGCAGTACGCCGCTTTATGGCCTCCAACGTCGTATGGCCCCTTGACAAATTCTTCATTCCGGCCGGCGGCCTGACTGGTTTTCTTCGGGAGAACCTTCGTTTTAAAATATTCTTGATTATGACGTCCATTTTCACGGATCCGTTCGCCGGTGTTACAGTGTCGTCGTTGACGCAGCTGGAGATGAACCAGGTTAGGGCACGAATGCGGGACGTGGTTTCTCATGTTGTAAGCGAGCTTCATTCCGTCTAACAGCGTTTTACTCAATATTTCCCAGTTCTTTGCCGCACAGATTCGCCAGAACGAATTCCGTGTCGCCTATAGCCCTATTGGGGTGCCGGCGCAGGCTGCCTGGATGTTTCATATGATTCTGACGCTCCTGCACATCGTGGGCTTCGAAGGCGACGACATAACGGTGGTCACAAACGAGGTCGCGGAAGCGCGCATGACGGAGGGACAACTGGCCCATGAGCAGGTATCTTCGTTGCTCGGCGGTGCGCTGGCGACGTATGTGGAAGAGACGAAATTGGGCATCCCAGCGATCCTGGACTACAAAGAGTACGATCCGAGCGCGCACGTCTCCCTCTACTTCTCTCGCCGATGCGAGCCGACGACGTTGGCCAAGATTCCGGTTCAAGAGCATCGCCTGGATGCGTACGAGCTTTCGGAGATGGTCAGTGGGTGGAAAGGACCAATCGACTTTGAGATTCATAGCAAGGATCTGCCGTCGTCGATCGACGCTGTGGTCGCAGCGGAACAAGTCCTCAACCTGGGACTACCGGGCACTCTGGACGCTGTCAACAACGTAAACCTGCAGGGTTTCCCGTATGAAGACCTGCGCATTCGGCACGCTCGGTCGGTACGCGCATGGAACATGCCCGGTGGCGTGGCAGACCGGCGGACGAAGAAGGAACGACAATCGCCTGGCGCCAGTTCGCGAACGTCCAAGTCGTCTTTGACCCGAGTGGAAAATCTCACAGGGCACATATTTTCTTTCAAGAAAATGGTCCCGGATGGGGGTGAGGCAGACCGAAGCTCGACGCCGTCGTCGATGCCGTCTCTCATGTCGATGTCGGAGAGCGAGACGTAAGACGGTGCGTGGATTTACAGCGGAATTTAGGTCGTATCGGTCTGAATGGTTACTCAGGGACGAGAAAAGCCGTCGAAATACGTCTAGTGGGTGAAAAAGTTCGCGAACGAAGAGCGCGTTTCCGAGAGTTTGGTAGTCGTTGGCCATCTTTTTTGATCATATGGTTGTGCGATCGGTGCCGTGCTCGATCTTGTATAAATTGGACCCCGTGTTTTGTATCTTTGAATCATATGTCTCCGATCGAAACCAAATTACTCCGGGCGAGGAGGCGTTGATCCGAAGTTGGTTGCATGCCATACACGAGTCCCTTGTACGTCGTGTCTCCTCTCGCCGGCGAACTTTTTCCAATATTTCCTTATATCGCTTTTCTGATGGATCTGCGGCCTGTGGCCATTCTAATTTTTCAGGTGACGGTCGCGATGGCCCGTTATCGCGCGATTATCCGTTTGTTTGAGATCCCAGTTGAGACTCGACTGGGGTCGGAGGAGGTTCAGCGTTATTCGCTCTTTGCCCAAGGGTCGTACTTGTTCAGCATCCTTCGACGCCTCGTGCTTCATTTCCCCGCGGTGTCGATGGCCGAATATGTGTTTCGCCGGCGAACGGTTTATCATTTTGAAGAGATGGAACACGTGTGTCGCGGAATTGCGGAAGATACGGACAGTACACATGACTTCGCAGAGTACGACGCCGACGGTTACTACCCGAATTTTGCTGGGCATTTTGATTTCCCAGTTATCTATTTAGATCGCGTCGGGTACGTTGCACGAGTTTCTTTCCCATGTGTGGTCGCTGATTCGCCCGCCGCAGGGAGGACGTTAATTGACATAGGGGCAGATGATGGATATTTAGCCGGATTGATGCGAGGTCCCGATTTGGAAGTAGTTGGTTAAGGATTGGCGGCAACAATTTGTTGCGTTCGTTCCACGGAGGCTTCGTATAAAATGCGGTTCCGCGGCGACGTTTTTGGGAAACCATGTCTGACGTGTCGGAAAACTCCCCTCTTCCTGTCTCTGTTATTAAACCAGTCTTCCTCGATCATCTCTTGTCGGAGCCAGAAATGTTGGATCGAGAGTGGCAGCCGGCTACGACCATCAGCGACTTCATTCGAGAGCGCGTTCGGATAAACGTTTATCTCCTTCAACGCGCAACATGTGGGCCGGGCGGTCTGGTCGCTCCCCGCCTTTTGCTTTCGGAATCGGATCAGTCGGAAGTTCGGTTGTTGATCCGCCGCTTCATGGGTACTCTTGTTAGTAGCGTTTGGGGGCTTCGTTCGTCGGTGGTTTAACGAGTATTGTAAGGGCAACCTCAAGGCCCGAGCGTACTCAAGAGCCTGGCGAGGGGGATCCGAAGTTATATATAAATAGAGCTAAAGTACACGAGGCACGAACCTGGCGAGGGGGATCCGAAGAGAAGAAACTCTGAGGATTCCCACGCCGGGCCGTGGGTATAACTACCAACTAGCTAGGAGCACGTGCCTACGGTGATCTGGGGGTTCCGGAGGGCCCGGAGGTACGGGACCGGAGGTTCCGGCAGAGGTCGCGGGCCTTGTCACAGGCCAAGTGCCAGGTGGGGTCAAGGCGACGGTCGAGAGAGGGGTGGAGAGGAGCACGGGAAGGGTTTCGGAGGGTGCCGGAACCGGAGGTTCCGGTACCGGATCGGCGCAGACCGGGGGTTCCCCTGACATCATCCCCCCCTTGGAATGCGGCGCCTCGACGCATGGTCCGGACGTGGACGGCCGGGTCCCGGAAGGGGAGGGAGTCGAAGGTGGCGGCGGAGATGTGGCGGGGTTTCGTCGGGTTTTTCCGGTAGAACTCGGCTACGGCGTCCGGAGCGAAGACGTCGGAGTGCTTCACCCATTGGTCATCCGAGGAGTTATAACCTTTGAAGCGAACGTAGTACCAGAGGCTGCGGTAGCGGATTCTGGCATCCAAAACCTCTTCGATCTCCCACTCCGGAGGGTCGCCCGGAGCCTCCGGCAGTACGGGAGCCGGCTCGTCATAGCCCGGACGCCCTTCAAAGGGGTCGTCTTCGGCGAGCTCCAGCTTCACTACCGGAAAGACCGGATGAAGCCGGGACAAGCGGGGCGGCAGTTCCAGCTTGTAGGCGCCACGTCCGACGACCTTGATCACCTTGAAGGGACCAAGGCGCCGGTGGGACAGCCCTTGCGAAGGACGGGTGGTCTGGATGTCCGACGCATCAAGCCAGACCCGGTCGCCGACCTTGATGTCCGGAGCGGGGCTCCGGCGCCGGTCGTAGTACCGCTTGTACTCCTCCTTGGCCTTGACCAGTGCGGCCCGAGCCTCGGAGACTCCGGAGGCGATCCGGTCGCGGAATTCGTTCGCGGACTCCACTTTCGAACGCAGCCCGTTCGGCTCGAATCCCATCCGGGGGAGCCGACCGGTATCGGTCATGAAGGGGACCTGCTGCGTGGAGGAGTGGATGTGGTTGTTGTACGCGAACTCCGCGGCCGGCAGGAGATAGTCCACCTAATAATACCTAAATAACCCACTAATTAGTGAGATGGATACCCCGGGCACTCCCTCACTAGTTAATGGCGATTCAAGCCAAACCCCACATGCTGCGAAATATGCTGCAGGTCATGCTGCGAATATGCTGCAGATATGTTGCAGCATACCAGCAAATGGACTTGGGCGATTTTTCAAATATTGTATTAGGTAAACACGCCATCAGCGGCCTCTGCCGCGCCGTCCAAAAAAGGAAATTCACCAAAAAAAATTCAGATTATATACAGGCAAGTATTAAAACAATAAATAAATAAATATTGAGGACTACGCGACACTTTGGATAGTCAGTCTACACCCCACCCCACACAGCGATGGCTCAAACAGAAGCGAGGGGGACACGCTTCCCCGGGGGGCCTCCGGGCTTGCCCTTGACCACATTGGTCTTGGCGGGGGCTGAGGCGGAGGCGGGATGCACAGCGCCTCCGGAGGCAGCAGGCGTAGGCGCTGCGGGAGGGGAGGCGGGACGGGGGGCGCCTCCCGAGGCTGCAGGCGTGGCGGGAGGTGCGGTGCCGGTGGCAGGAGCGGCGGGAGGGGAGGCGGCAGGTGTGGCGGGAGGCGCCGCAGGGGGTGCCACCCCCTTCTTGGGGATTGGCCGCGGCTTTGGCCTTTCAGGGGCAGGGCCCTTCGGTGCGCTCTTTTGCACGGCGCCCGGGCCTCTCTTCTTCGCCCGTCCACCATCCTCTTCCTCCTCTTCCGCCCCACGCTTACGCTTCCCTCCGCCCTTCCCCCCCCCCTCCTTGCGTTTTGCACCGTGCGCGTCGCCCTCGGACGTCGCCACCTTCTTCCGTTTACGGCGATGCTCTTCGTCGTCGCCCGCCTTCGCAGCCTTGCGTTTGGTTTTCTTCTGCTCGGCCTTCTCGTCGGTGGTGCGTCGGGCCTTGCGCGCGGAGCCCTTCTCCACGTCCGTCTGCTTCGCGCGGACCAGCGCGAGCAGCCGCTTGCGTATTGCTGCGCCCTTCCCGTGTTTCCCTACCGACGACCCCTCCTCCTCGTCCGCGTCGTCCTCCTCGCTCGGATCTCCCTCGTCGGCCTCGTCCTCGCTCACCTCGTGCGTCTTCTTCTTCTTCGTCGCAGCCCGGCTTGGCACCTTCCTCGTCGCTCCTGGCCCCTCCTTGCGCGCGCGTTTCGGCTTCGGCGCGTTCTCTGTCGCATCCCCCCTCTCGACCATCTCATCCCACTGTTTGAGAAGGCGCGCCTTCTCGCTGGGGGTAAGCGCCTTCCACCTACACGTTCCCGACCTCAGCGCATCGCGGAGGGTGCGGAGGGGGCCGATGGCGGATTGTTTCGACATCCGCTTGAACGCTACTCCTTCGGGCCAGCCCAACATCCCGAGGTTCTGGCCTTCGACGAGCGCGTTGATGTAGTTATCGTAGTTCATCGCGATCTTTGTCTTCCCCGCCGCAGTCACTGTTCATTGAAATAAAAACTGTTAGTACAATACCCCCCGAACGCCGGGCTCAGGAACGCGTACCCAGGCCGCTCTTGATCATCTCGGTGCATTCTTTCTGCATCCCCACCAGCGTGTCAGGACCTGTTTTCCCTGCATGGAAGGAGTTAGTGAAAAGGTACGAACGGTTTGAAAAGAAGACGCTACTCACCTCGCTCGCGGCTCACCGCCCAAAGCTCGAACAACGCGCTCACGTCGTCGGGGTCTTTCTTCAGTATCTCGCGGAAAAAGTCCAGCGCGCCCAACGACTCGATGGTGGCCGGGACCGTTGTGTCTTGGAGGTGGCCGCGCGTGAACATGGCGAAACCGATCATCCCCGCGCGCTCCGCGAGGGCTGTAATCTAAAAGAAGAACTCAGGATAACACCACGACGGTGCGCCAGCCCCACGTACCTCCCGCATCAAACGCTCCACCGTACGCCTCGCATCCACACGCGCCGCGAGGTTGTTCGCGCGCGACCCATGATGCTTGAGTGCGCGCTTCTCGAGCGCCGCCTTGACCATCGCCTCCTCCTCCTCCTTTGTGAAGCCATCGAGCAAGGAGGGGTCGGCCTTCGCCATCTTCTTGACGTCGCGCAAGTTGTACCGTTCCCCGACGTCCAGGTCTGGAAGAAAGGGAAGTCAGCTGCTACAAGCAATGTCACAACGAAAAATACGACCCACCCTCGTTCATCTGTGCAGTGAGTGCAACGATTTTGGCGTTGTACAAGCTGACCTTACGCTCCGTCGTGAAGTTCGAGGAGGCCTTCATGCGGCGGCGGACCTCCTTGAGCTTGACGCCGTATTTCTCTGCAAGCTCTCGCGCGCGCTCCTCGCGCTCGGCATCCAACGCGTCCAAGTCATACGCGAGAAGCTGCATCGTCCCCCTCTTATCGGTGCGGCGCTTGACTGCAGCGGCGCGCGTGTTCACGCCACCCGTCTTGCGCCTGCGTTTGCGCACGGGGATCACAGCTCTACCGGGGTTCCTGCTGCTGTGCGTCGACAATCCAAACCCAGGGAGCTCGTCCACCCAGTCAGCATCGTTGTCGTCAGGTTGCAAGTCCTCGACGCGGTGCGAATCGTCGTTTTCGTCCTCGGATGTCGTAGCGGGCATTTCGAGAGTTGAGCGGCCGGTGCGGCGTTGAGAACACAACGAAGAGTGTTGATATGTTTGCCATAGCACGTGCCGTCGATGGCGAGAGACCGTTCGCACAAGTCGCAACATCCAGAGGTTGGCAGAAAAGAGAAAAAATTGTGGGTCCTGCCAGGTGGCGACGTGAGAGCCATGTTCGGCGGCGTGGCACTGAGAGCGGTGATAAGACGGAGGGTTACGGTAGAAGTGCCATAAACGTACAGGCTGTCGAACTTAATTACTTAAAATATGTTTGGCACGCTGTGAGATAATGATCGAACCCCCAAAATTAGACAAATCCAACGTACCGCCAGTACCTAGATGGTACAGCGGTTATGGCTTGCCTGGCTTGCGCACCAGGCAATACATGACCGCTGTATCATCTGGTACTTTTGGTTCGAACCCTGGAACGCGTCTCTTTTTAGCACCTAATGTATTTGGTTCCCCTCGCACACACAAGACAAGTCACACATTTTCTTTATAAAAAAAAAACACACTACACACTAGGTATGCTACACCTACACGACGCTCAACTCGAGGAACAACAAACAAGTACTTGAACAACATAATAAAGAGGAAAACAACAAACCAAACGCCTCACGCACTTTCCCCAGCCCTCCTCCCAGCGCGTGCTGACAAAAACTCGCCCACGTCCTCGCAATCCACCACCTCAACACTTTCCTCCTCCGTCATCTCGCGCACGGCCATCGAGCTGCAAGACCCCAAAGTCAGACCGAGGTTTATTGCCCACAAAAGAGAGCTGCTCACGGATTTTTGTAGAATGTCCTCGAGCCAGTGTTGTACAAAAGTAGGGGCTGCGCCTCGGCAGACCTGGAGGCGGACATGGGCCTCGTGCCCGCGCGAAACACAGGTGACGCGAACCCGGCGCGGGACGCAGAGGACGCACTCGATATGCCTGCGCACGGGGACACCAAGCCAGCGCGAGACGGAAACGGAGACGGAGAGCTCGGCCGCGACGGAAACCCCTCCGACGCCCCCGATGCCCCCAGCGACGACGGCGACGATATGGAGCTCACAGAAGGCGAGGCTCCGGCGCCGAGGGGGGTGGGGGCCACGGGAGCGGGTGAAGGTGAGTCCGACTCTGACCCCGACTCCACCGCGTAAATCGGGGGGGGCTCCGCGCGGGCGCCATGGGGGGGCACGGTGGAGAGGGCGCGCCTGGGAGACGCAGAGGCGGAGCTGCAGGTAGAGCCACGCACGGGCGTGCGCGGCGGAAACGCGGGGGCAGCAGTGCGGGCGCGCGCAGCGGAGGCCGAGGTGGAGCTGGCTGTGGACGGTGGCACAGGCGTGCGCGGCGGAAACGCGGAGCCGGCAGTGCGGGCGCGGGCTGCGGGGATGGAGGTGGAGGTGGAGGCCGAGCCGGCGACGGAGATCGAGGTGGGGGTGGAGACGGACACGGAGGTGGAGACGGTGCGTGCGCGCTCCGAGGCGGCGAGTGTCTTGGGCACGCCGGGTGCGCGACTCGCTTGCCCAGCTTTCGGGCGCTTGATGACGACGGCAGGCGCATCGTCCCAGCGCTGGCGCCATGGAGTGGGAGCACCGTCGCCCTTGCCATCCTTGCGTGGCGCGTCAACGCGCCGCGCTGCTGCTGACGTCTTGGCGCGCCCAGGAGAGGTAGGTGCGGGACCAGGGGCAGGGGGGGCCGGTGCAGGTAGCATCCAGGGATCGGGCTCGTCATCGTCCATGAAGAGGGGGACGGGGGTCTCCTTGCGTGGCGCGTCAACGCGCCGCGCTGCTGCTGACGTCTTGGCACGCCCAGGAGAGGTAGGTGTGGGGCCAGGGGCAGGGGGAGCCGGTGCAGGTGTCGCGCGTCGCAGCGTCCAGGGATCGGGCTCGTCGTCGTCCATGAAGAGGGGGACGGGGGTCGACTTGCGCCGGCGCGGCGCCTCCTCAACGCGCAGCGGTCCCGGTGACGTGGTGCGGATGGGAGAGGTCCGCGCGGCAGTAGGGGCACTCCTTGGTGTCGCGGCTGGTGTCGCGCATCGCAGCGTTGAGGCAGCGGGCTCGGGGGGCTTGTCCTGGTGCACTACGTCGGTTTGGTCGTGGCTCTTCAAGCAGTGCGTCGTCCAGCACTCCACAGCTTGCTTCCGTTTGAGAAAAAGGTTAAGCGCGTCTTCGTCGCCGTCCACGAAGGCCAGCGCATCTTGCCTGACAAGCCATAAGTTCACCAGAAAAGTCACCAGAAAAGTGCGTGCGTGCTCGTAACCTACGCACTTTTTAGTAAAGAGCCCGCCGTCCCCATCCAAAACTAGGAACCATATCTTCCGCTCGTTTGCGTCGTGTTCGTGCTCGCTCTTGTAGTTTGAGAGGTTCGGGTAAAAAGGAAGTTCGCAGACAGGCATCTCCTCGCGGACAGCGACGGAGACAGCAGGAATGGTTTGGCTGAGTCAGCCAAACTCGTGACCTGTCCATGGAATTTCCTCCGTGGACTTTTGCAGGATGCGCCTCGTATTCTCAAGTTGGGCTCCTTTTTCTCAACATATACTGTAGGTTACATGCATGCATCTCGTAGTTTAAGCTTCAACTCTCTTTCCTTTTTTTTTGGACGGCATTTCTCCGGCCTTGGCTTTTCGCCGCACCTGCGTTGACGTCGCGTCGAGGCCGTGCTCCCGCGCGTACTTCGCGGCGAGGCCAGGAAGGTGTTCTGCGCCGAGAATTTCGTGCTGGGGGATGTAATAGTCGAAGAAGGCGCGGTGTCCGAATTTGGCGAGAAATTTCCTGAGTCAC
>JARKIA010000437.1:0-88140 GCA_029289565.1 Mycena galericulata | reverse complement strand
AGACGAAATTCTGCGGTACAAAAGGAAAGTTGAGACCTGCAGAGCCGAATAGATTGTCCACCATGATCTCGCGTAAGCCTTGGACAGCCTCTTCTGTCGTCTCTGGAATTAAGAACCCTTTCCCGCCGCTAATCCATCGGCTTTTAGTACGACGGGATGGCCACAGGTTTTAACATATGTAATGGCCTGCTCAAACTGGGAGGAAGAGAAACTTGGAACTTGGCGGTCGGGATCGAGTGTCTGGCCATGAACGCTTTTGAAAATGCCTTGGAGCCTTCCATTCTGGCGGCGAGCGCGCTGGGGCCAAACACGGGTATTCCAACTACAATGGACACTATGTATGCACATTCAGGCGCGTCAAACTGGGACACAGACCTTTCCGAAAGTGCTTTTCGACACCATCGACGAGTGGTTGTTCGGGGCCCGGAACGATGAGATTCAGCTATGGGCTGGTGTGTGACGGGCGAGAATTGAGGAAGGATGAGATCCAACCTCATTTTCCACGGCAAACGCGACCAAGGCAGGGAAATCGGTGGACGACAAGGGGGCATTTGTAGTTTTAGGAAGCTGATCTGTCCCTCCGTTTCCAGGACATACGAAGATCTGTTCGACAAGAGGGGACTGGGCAAATTTCCATGCAAGAGCATGTTCCCTGCCCCCGCTACCGAGCAGTAGAATTCGGATGGACATGAGATCAAGATTTGAAAAATCCGCAAAAGGCAACCAGCGCCGGAAAAAAAGGTCTGCCTCATCGATCTTTCACTGCGGCGTCGAAGTCAAAGAAAACTAAGTAATATAATGGTGTACACTGCTGCGCATGGCCGAGATGATGTGGTATGAGAAAAACGGCGCATTTTGCCCGCCGGCTCGCGTGTGCACGTGCTGCGTCGGACCTACTTCGTTAACCAGCGAGGACGCCTTGGAGAACGGATTTACTTGGGACAGATTGCTGGCACGCATCGCCCCATTCAACTCCTTCAGTCTCGTCCGAGTTGGTTAATAGGCAATAATGGCATATTTTAATACAGAGGCCGAGCCGTTCATGGAGGTTCGTCCGTCCTAAGCGACGAACCCGCTTCTCATGCCCTAATCATCATTTCGATTCCGCCAGGCTCAAGGAAACCAGGCAGCCAAGGCCTCGCCGGACGAGCTCAAGGCGTTCTATCGGGACATGGAGCGCAGCGACCGTGCCCGCAAGCTGTCAAAAACGAAAGTCTTCTTCCCTTTGGTCCCGCAAGTCCGTGAAACGGACATCCACCTCCCAGTCACACCCAATCAGCGCCCCCGCACCTTCGCTGCAATCTCCGTCGACAACGTCTCTTGCCCGGGATCGTACGGGCTCCGCGGAATGACCAGGAGAAACTTGGACACCGTGCCTCCCATGCCGCTCTCCAGGTCGATTATTCCAGAAACCCTGAGAGAGCTACCTTCGTGGTACAGGGAAAATCAACGCCACTCTGTGCGGTACAATATGCACAACCCTGTGGGACCCCCGGTGGTACAAAAACCACCATCTCATTCCACCGTCCAACTCGCGACCTGGAACACGTCCGCCATCTGTCTTTTCTTCATCTTTTCCCGCCATGGCCTCCGGTGTGCAGGACGAACCCGGCCGCATACCAAACCTCAGTCGCTCGGCCTCGAATTCGCCCTTACCGACACCCAGCTCATCTCAGACGGGAATGGAGGATGGCGCGAATCTTCCCCGGTCTCGAAAAACGTCGCAGACTGCTCATGACAATGTTGATTTGTTAGATGGCTCGGATCCGTGGGGGACTCCTTGGCACCCACGAGTCGCCATATGATGTGGGATTGAATAGTAGTCCGGTGTCATTTGAAGAGGTGCGTCGCTTCCCACTACACCTTGGCGACCTACTCACCTCGATGTTTAGAATCCCCACAGAATCCCCATCCGGCACACCCCCTCGCCCACGTACATCGAGCGTGACGACTGCGGCTCAGAACCGGCGCAAGACCGTCACTCCCTCTCCTTTATCGCAGTCTACTTCTGCAGTTCATTTGCAAGTGCCCGAAGCAAATGGCAATCAGCCAACTCGCAAGCTTAGCAAAACGGCGGACCGTTGGGATATTCGGGCGTCACACGGCCTCGGCGCCGACGAGTCCAATGGAAGCTGGGGAGTGCCAGTCCACCTCGACGTCCTACATCGTCAAGGGCCGCCTTCCTCTTTCATCCCGGTTGCCACAAGCCAAAAAGATCGGAGGAGCAGCATGTTCGGGCGACTTGCAAAGCGCTTTAGCATCACGCGGAAGCCACCGGTGGTCGCGATGGAAGTTGTGCGTCAACCGTCTCCGGTAAAGCGCCAGCCATCTCCGGAAAAGGCCCACACCTCAGACCCAATAAAACGCGTTCCTCCACCTCTGGTGCATCCGGAGTCGTCATTTGTGGTTATCCCCCAACCGTCGGAAACTTCGAAGATTGAAGCCGACCGCTCGTCGTCGATTTCTTTCGAAGGAGACGTGGCGTACACAATGGGTAGGCTGACAGTTGCGAATCCTGATCCTGGCTCAGTGGAGAGTACTCCTGTTCAGCGTGAACTGTGTTTGCCCCCGGAGGAGGATAGGGAGCCCTCGGCCGGCCATGGACGGGGTGCTTCATACGAAACTTTATCAACTAGCCCCCCACCTGATACCCGCATGTCCATTCAACGCACACAGTCACCCGAGAAACCCCCCACAGTTTCTCGCTCTCCAGAAAACATCGCTTCACCAAGCATACCAGGTCCCAGCCGACAGCCTGCATCCGAGAATGTTAGTCACCCTCAATCGACCTCCCAACGTACTGCGTCTCCACCGCCCCCTCCAGCACCCGAAAAACCCGCCGCCAATCTTACGAATGACCACCGCTCGGCAAGGTCATCTTCCGCTCCCCCAAATTCGGTAGAACTGTCGGCTTCCCCGCCATCCAACAAGATCCAGGTCCCGTCTGCTTCAACTAGTCGCGGAAGAGTGCAATCTCCACCCGTCGGCAATCGGTCACCCGAGAAGCCTCAACCTCCTCCTCCGTCTCCGCCCTCTCCCAAACTTCCCGCCGTGCCGTTTCCGGCAGACTACGGGCCAACTCCTGTACCTCCGCCTAGGGACCTACGGCCTCCGCTTCCAGAGATGACCGCCGATATCTCCCCTCTCTCTGCTTCATCCATTCTCGTCAATCCCCCCACTCCTTATACCACGGACACGCTGATGCCCGATGAACCTGAGCCGATGCCGCCGCCTGTGCCATCTAAGCGCTCTTCGCGTGACCCCTCTCCCAGTCAAGTTGCTGTGACAGGGAGGGAAACGGAGACATTTAGGCTCGTCCGTAGTGCGTCCGGAACCGTGTACGCGTCGAGCGAGACCATCAGGGCAGGTACAGAGCAGTGGGAGGTCGTGGAGTCAAAGAGCAGAGCCAAAAACAGGTCGCAAGACCGGGAAAGCGAGAGTCGGAGAGAGCAACGACGACAGGCGAGGGCAGAAAAAGAAGCAGAGTCTGAGCAACCAAAAGTACGCAGCGAGCACAGTCGCAAAACGTCGATCTGCTGAGGCGGGAGCCTCAAACTCGCAAACCTTCCCTCGATCCGACAGCGCCGACCGTCATCACCGTGCTCCCATCCCTGAAACGTTGGTTTCACGTCAGGAGGATACGAGAGCAAGTCGTTCGTCAAGGGATGAAGAGCGGGAACGGAAATCCGAGCGAAAGAGTACGGATCCGAGGCTCAGCAAACCTCAGCCCGCTCCTCCAGCTGCTCCTAGCCGCCACGTTGAGTCCAAGACTACCCGTCCGATCTCTGAAGTCCCAAACACTGAGGACCTCAACATGATGAAAGCGCGTGAGGCTTGGGATATGGATCGCTTATGGAAGGCTCGCAGCATGAGCGGCATGGAGCCCAATGGTATCGCCGCGGCCACGATGCCTCCAACAGCGCCTGTTTCGAACGGCACAAAAGGCGATGATCTGCCTGTGCTCTACGGCTCCAGCCATACGGCTTTTATGGTGTCAACGCCGTTCCAGCAGCCATCTGCATCTCAGATATACCACTCTATGCCTCCTGCTCCACCGCCCGTCATTTATCCCGCAGCCTATTCGCCCAACGGTTACTCGAATACTAATCGTGGATCGACCTCAGATCATGCATCATCTAATGCTATTTCACCCCGTGCGCCTCTCGCTAATCCCCTCCCTGAGCCGCCGAGGGAATCCCCTTACGAACCGGCCCCACTTACCCTCCCAGAATACTGGAACAAGCATGCTAGTGTTACCACCGCGCATTGAACTTATACCCTGCATTATTGTAACGAACGGATTTTTTCAGCTTTGCATACTATAGACAGCTTTTCATGTACGGATATTTCTGCTGTGATAGTTATAATGCATGCATCGGCGCAGTCTTCTGTGATGTCGAGTCTCAATGGTCATCCGCTCCTGGCTTTCCCCACTCCGTGTACCTCAGAACGGCACCGTTCCAAGTCTCCGCCCTTCTTCCTGCCAATAGTGACATGGTACTTCTGGCGGTGCCGACATAACCGGTGGCTTTGGATTGAATAACTGCGTCGATCAGGACAGGATACCTGGAAAGCTTCAGTAAAAATCTCTCGAAGAAAAAAGACACACAGACCAGCCCTTTTGTGTCTGCGAATGATCCGGGGTACGCCAGCCCATAGCTGCTACCTCCTTCCACCATGTACTATTCGTCTCGTCGCTTGTAACTATAACATGTTTGACTTCGGTCCCTTTGAGCTCTAGAAGCTCTTCTTGGACCTCTCGGACACGGCTGCGAGGAAAAATTAGACGAGTTGAAGCGTCAAAGAAGGGAATGGGTCGCGCCGCGCATAGGCACTGAGTGGTGCGAAGCATTCACCGGGGGAGAAACCCGCAATGCACCAGGTGGTGAAATCTCCGTGTCTAATCGCTCTTCGGAATCAAACACTATATATAATGCTGAGAAAGACCGCATGCCTGACGTGCACAGATAAAAACTGTAAAAGGTCTCCGATCAGGCCCTATACTGCGATTTCAAGGAAGAATAGCTTACGGGAGGAATCGGTTCCACCTCTCGAACCCCGAGAGTCCGTCGAATGTATTCTTCACCCAATTGCTCCAAAGCCGCAGTCCAACGCATGTGCTGGCCTACTCGCCGCCAAGCAGGGCTTGGAGATCCAGATGAGAGGGCAGTAGACACAGGCAAGGGTCAACGAACCTATAATCGGCAATCAACAATTCGAACGGCTGGTTCTCGGATGAGCAAAAGTCAGAACGTTGTCGATAAAAGAATGACGCAAACCTTGTGAGCAGCGACGGAATACAGGGTGTCGTAGCAAAGCATGTGTTCATCAGGAGGGAGAGAAATATTATGCTTGGATGAGGGGAACGGCGGGACTAGGCTAGCTGCCCGGGTAGAGGAAAATGCCAGTGAAGCCAGCGCCCAGAATGTGCTGTGCCGGTCGTTGACGTTATCGTTCATCTTGACCATTTTGGGCACCTGCGTGTACGATACATCTGAAAGGCGTGAATTGTCTCTGCGCAACTGAGATTTGGAATTTCAATACCGAGATTCAAACTGGCAATGACGTCGCCTCCGCGCGGCTGTTTTTCAAATGTCTGCACCGTCTGCCAGACTGACCAGCAGCCAAGATCGTCGATAACTGAACTATTGGAATCCTAGAACATTAGTAAGTAAAGGAGGGACGCTGGGTAACCCAAAAAAAGTACCTTGATCTCATGCCACTCTAAAATCTGCTTCCTGGGCCCTAAGGCCCGCTGGAGGCGCAGGATGTCAAAAACCTCACCAAAGCGGAGAGTGCGGTGGTGAAACCCTATATGGGTGGGGGTATAGTTGGGAAGAACGATCACACGGTCAGTAATCAAACCCAGATATATGAGATTCATCTAAACGAGTGAGACTCGACACAGAACGGGCAAGTCAGCACATACAGTGCTCATCACTTGATTTGCTATACCGTCGTCCAGTCTGATCAATGAAAAAAGTGCAAAGAGAGGGAAAACACTCACTCCATCCACCGTCTGGCCAGGAAGTAATGTACTGGACTTCAGGCCGCAGATTGTCTGAAACGAATGTGGGTGCAGTACTTCTGAATTGGAAAGGCGCTTCTTTACCTTTGAATGATTGCGTAGGACGTCCATTAAGATAGAGCGGTGGGTCCAACAATGGCAACATGGGATTTGAATGTACAACTGCCAAAGATGATCGTCCACAATCAACCTGCCCACCCTGAAACCCAATTTTGGTGCCCAGACCACGAGAAGTTGAAAAAAGAGCCAAACACGCTAGACTGCCAAGGCATAAAATTAACAAGGATGACCAGCGTCTCGAGGGGAGGAGCCGCCGAAAGCTCCGGCCTATGGGTGGCCGTATTTCAAAGGATCGATTCCTACCAACAGACTTCGAGCTTGGCTTCATGGGAGGTGTTGGCAGGAGATTAGGTTCTTCGACATCGCAAGAACCCCTATCTCAGGTCTCATTAAATAAATCAGATCCTCCTGTAATAGTTGATCGGCGGGATACGCAGCGGTGCGCCGCAGCGCTCAGACAAGTTGGAACCTTAGCAGCTGGTTGTGACGTGCGAAGTTCAAGTTGGACTTGCATCGGTTCCGGGCCGCCAGGCGGCTTACGGCGCTGGCGTGATTGATGCGGAACACGTCTGACCGCAACGAAACTGCAAACGAATTTGCCAACTCCGCTACTTTAGACACTCCTTGACCTCCAGACAAGCTGCCCACGGCAATTTTTGTTACATTTTTGTATCCCCAGTTTTTGCTGGCTTCCGTCAACTTTCTTCGGTGGTGCGCAGTGCACTATAACTGGGACTCGGACGACTTCGCCGAGGCTCCAGACGATCAATGTGGGAGACGCTCTGTCCAGGTTTACGCTATGCAGCTGCCGGCCGAACAAATTGAGGAAAACGGCCAAAAAGCGGCGGTAAATAGGCGCCCACACCTTGCCCACTGACCTGTATGCTACTAACAAGCAAGACGGACTTGCGAGCCTTCATCCAAGCGCATCCCAATGTGTTCTATATCTCAGTCTCCGCCGTATCCTCCCTGCCTTCTCTGACTATGTCACCTTCTTTCATACCGTTGACATTTACTGTAGCGAGTTTGTTGCTATACGCACCCATTCTTTTCCATCGTCGCCAGTATGGATATGCCGCTCTTCTTTGGCTCTGCATCGCGCTGTTCAGCGCTTTCGGGCGGCTCGTTCCAGCATTAACTGCGCTTTCGACCTCAACCACATCACTAGCTGTTCTCTTTGCAGCGTCATCCCTTACTTCTGCACTCGCCATAATGGCCATCGGCGTTGATGTGTTCTTATGCACTCATATTACCGGCGCGAACCAAGCCGTACTTTTTCCAGCTATCTGGACAACGCTGTGGGCTGTGTCTTCTCGAATTTCGCCGTTGGGCCGGCTCACCTCGTGGAGTCCCGTACTGGGGACCCAATCATATAGTTGGATGACTGCTTGGGTAGGCCCCGCAGGAATTGATTGGGTCGTAGCGGCATGGGCAGTCGTTATCTCCCAAAGCATTGGGAGTTGGTACATGGGAAATTCGGAGGACGAGATGGGAACCAAGAAGAAAGCGTCTGCCAGTGGAACAGGGGTTGCTACTGTCTTTCTAATCGCTCTCACCATTCCCTCCTTCTTACTCTCCGGTTTACCTCTGCCCGTCTACCCCATCGAATCAACCAGCCGACTCAGCGTTGGTTGCGCCCTCCCTCCCTTCTCGAAATACAACCACACCACTCCTACCTTGGACGATTATGTCTCCGAGAGCAAGTCACTCGACGCTAAAATCATCTTATGGCCGGAAGGTGCAGTCTCCTTCCACAGTGCGAGCGACAGAGATGCGGGATTCCACAGTATTTCGGAATTGATCGGCGCCGAGCACACCTATTGGGCCATATCATTTGAAGAGGATGTCGCTGATCCATCTGACGTGAGTGGCCGCACCAGTATACGGCACACAGGATTGGCACTCCTTTCCAATTCTCAAGTCCTTGTGAAGTACTACAAAAGGCACCTGGTGCCCAGTGCGTTATTTTTTGAGCTTGAAGTATAACATCGCTGAATATATGTTAGTTGCCGAGTCATTCTCCCTCACTCCGGGATCAGTCCCGCCTTTTATATATGACCTTCCATTGAATCCACCCAAGAACATGAAGCCACACCGTTGGGCTCCGAACGAGCCCAACGGCACCCGCCCAATTGCATTGACAGCTTCCATCTGTTTGGATTTCGCAATGCCTTCGCCATTTCGAGAATTGGATTCCAAGCCGGCCTTGATTTTGGCACCCGCACGCACTTGGGACCCTGTGATTGGGTTTCGCATGTGGGAAGAGGTGAAACAGCGTGCAAATGAGATCGGAAGCCTCGCACTGTGGTGTGATGGGGGAGAAGGCGGCGTCAGTGGTGTCGCAGGAGGTGGATATAACGACGTTTATCAGGTGGGGGAGGGCTCATGGTCCAGAACTATCGGCATCCAGTACCCGTTCGTCTCCTCCGGCACACTCTATGCTCGTTTTGGTGACACCCTCGCATTTGCTGCCGCATGGTTGCTCGTAATTGGGCCCGCCGGGCTTTGGCTGCTGTTTCCACGGTACAAGATGGCGGGTCGTCATTTCCATGGCGTACAAGTCAAGTGTGTCAATTGGTTCGTGCAAAAGACTCGGAGGAGGCAGCCATTGGGGGCAGCTCAGCCGCAACCGAACCTCATCGATTTTCCGATGGTTAGATCACCTCTTCATTGGATTCTCTTGTTATTGGCGATGTACCTTTTTTTTTTGCTTGTTTTTGTATGTACGGTTTTTCGTCCACGTCCGTCCATGTACTTTTTTTCTTGTCATCGTATTACCAAATTTGGCGAAGTGATCGTCGAGTGCGAGCCTCGAGGCGACGGACTTTCTTTCGGACTTTGCCATCCACGAGGTTTTGTTGCAGCTGGAGGCGGTCTCCTCGGCACGCTGCTGTACCGAGGTCGTTAAAGCGCTGTGTTGCGCGGCGGCTCCCATCTTCGCAGGTCCTCACTAAAGGCTTGCGACCATATCCCACGTCTGCTCAAAGTACTGTGCTGCCGTCGGGAACCTCGCGAAGCCTTAACGGCCCCGTCAGCTCGACTCGCAGCATATCTGCCGTTCACGCTCGGAAACCTAGGCCCAAAGACCCTGCAGTTTCCGATTCACAGAGCAGTTTTGAATTTATCACATCCGACGACTTGCCTATTCGCCTCGACGACTCCCCTGGACCCAAGCCTTTAATCAACCTTCCATCTCCAGCGACACCTCAACACTTTCCTCCACCCTCTGATCCTTCGCGAGTCAGGACCCTCATCGGTTCCTTCTTTAACCGTTTAAAGTCCTTTGCCACGAAGATCCTCCTCCGACGCCGGCATCCGCCCAGTCTCAAATCGCTGGTCGCAGTTGATCACAAGGTCAATCTTGCGGACACCTCATTGCACCCTGCGGTATATCAGTGTGTCAATACTTGCGAACTCACCCCTTCCACCCCTTCTCTCATCGAGAGCGTGCCCGCGACCCCATCACCCACATCTTTTATTCCTCCATCACCTTCCTGGCTGAGCCGTAACATTCAAGGAACCGATTCCAATCAGGATCCCAGTTTGGCGCAATCTCATCCACATCCACTATCTCCTCTCGAAACCCCGGCTTGCCTTCGCCAACTTGCTGTCCCTCTAGCACCCGGTTAGTTTTTTCAAAATAACTCCTCCTACCCACATTAACGGCTTCCAGTTTCTAAATCAACGTCAGCGTCCGTTGCTACTCCCAGTCGTCAGCCTGATTTCTCATCCTCGAAAGAAAACCGAAGCGCGTACACAGTATGAACTTTCTTTACTTAAACGCAGGGCTATTTTCTGACAAATTTTCCTTAGTCTGGGCCGTCTGTTTCTAAATCAGACGTTCATCCGAAAGCGACACCCTCTCTAGTTGGTTCCAACACTCTCAATCTCCCTTCTTCCGACCACGATATCTTCGTACCCGATCCAAAATCGGAACTTTCGCGTCCCGGTGATATCTCGGCATTTCTAAACACAATCTACACCCAAGGAGGACATTTTCTCGACATGGACTTCACTGGAAAACAAGCTGCAGAAGTTGTGGATTTCGGTGGCGAAGTCGATTACAGCGGTTTTCAATGGTTTGAAAACCCTCCCCCTAGACAAGTGCGTGTCTCACTTTCTACCCCATCTCCGTTACACACCTGACGTCCGCATTAGCCACCCCCGCAACACCCTATGGGTACTCCATATGTTCCACTTCCTGGCGTAATCGAGCAAAACGAGGCCTTCGAGTTTGCTTTGAGCGCCGCACCAAACGTCCTTTATGCGCGGTACAAACAATACGGGCAGGTTCGTCTGCGTTTTTTCTCGCAGGTCCTCTATTCACGCACCCTAGCTCGGCGTTTTGGCTTGGTGTTCAGAGTTTGGAGAATTAATCGACAACCTGAAAGAACTGGGCTTCAACGGGAACATGTTTGTCACGACACGATCACAAGCTCTTCGAACATGCGAAGAGCTATTGAACCTCATGAAGCACAGTCTGGATCTGAAAATGCAGATCATCGTCATGTACCTGTCGTCCCAAGTCGCGCGATTACGCCGATTCCTTGATGGCGACAAGGCCTGGGACGACTATCCAGAGCCTCAATTTCCGGATTACAAAAATTATCCAAAGCAGGTACCGGAATTTAATTGATGACAAGGACGGTTGTTGTTTTGTTGGATATGCTTTCTTTTTTCTCCTTTATGATTCTGGACGTACATAACCTACAAATCGACCTTATTGGACACATGCGAATCATTTTCGTGGTTCTGAATCCTACACACGGACTGACACGGACCGGTGTTATCGCCGCACAGATCTCTCTGATTTGGCTAGGCCGGAAAGAACCGTATCAGATAAGAAATGGCATATAAGGCGGTTTCCGCGAGAATGCTGATCATCGACCTTCCCTACCTCTGATCATCCACCTAACAAGCAATCTTAACCATGGTTGGACTCTCGTTGACCGTGCCGTTACCTGTCCTGACTGCCAATAGCCTTCTACTAACTGCACCACTGGGGGCACCAAGGATGTTTGTGCCGACTGCGACTGTGGAAAGGATAAGAAGTAAATCAGAGGTAATTGTGTTTCAATTTTATACTGACCGTTAGCTTATCATTCACGGGATAGAACCGCAAGCGCAGGGAGGCCTGGTTCCTCGTGGAAAGACGCTCACCGTATCTGTTCGCTCCCCGCGTGTTCAAGTAATCAATGTAAGGAGGCCCACTTGGAGAGAATGTACTTAGCCTGTTGAATGTCTCGTGGAATTTTGATTTGCTGAAGGTTTCACTACGTTCAACGCATACAACAGCAGTACTATTACCTTATGTTCGACCGTTCGAGGTTGGTTACGATCCGGGTTCCGCGGCGGCTAATACGATTCGGGATTCCCAATTGTGATCCGTGGAAGCTTTGACGCGCTCACGTGCTCGCGTGTTCGTATCAGGGCATTATCATTAAGGGCCATTGAAGGAATATGAGCGCGCCAAGCTGGACTGGTGCAACGAACTCGTAACCCACTGATGATCCAGCGGATATTTCTGTACCCGGTCTGTATCGGATATGCCTCGATCGTTCCACAAAAAAGGGGCGTATAAGTCGAGAACACATCTTTCCTTGAACCCACATAATATGGACTCCAAACTATGGCTTCCCTCTCGCCAGAACCTTAACTCCCTCCACTCATTTACCCGGCGGCGCTTCATCTGGGCCGTCCTAGTGCTCGGCGGCGCACTCGCCTGTCTCGCGCTCTTCACGGTGTGGAGCTCGGACGCCCTGTCCAGCCATCCTGAGACACTGTGGTTTGGGCGGACTGGGATTGGTGAGTTGCAGGCAGCTGGGGATCCTTTTAGACTGGATCCTATGCTAGCCGTGAACGGGCCGCCCACGAGGTCGTTCAGAGGTGAGTCTGGCAAATAATATCGTTGGTTTGAAATTTTGCCAACTCGTTCCAGACAACCTCCGGTCTGACAGTAAATACATTACATCTTGGGGGTCTGGCGGCTGGTGTGAGAACTCTTGCACGCCTATGGGAATACTACTGATTGAGACTATAGCCAACGACGTGATCAGCACCGTATGTACCCCCAATTCCCCAGACTCAGACACTTACCCCTCATTTACCAGATTAATCTCATCTACCTGGGCCTCATCACAGACCGCGTCCCCATAATCCCGGTCTTCCTGCCCTCGCATCTGATGCTCAACACCATGGGCAGCGAATTCTCTAACTCCATCCTCAAGTTCGGGGACGTCTTTGACCTCCCGCGCCTCCGGACGGCGATCGGGAAGCCCGTCTTGGAGTGGGGAGATGTCAAGGTGATCTTTGTTATATATGTCGGTCTGCGGGCCTCTGACCCGCCCGGACTTGTAGGCATCCAACAGCACCGCGCTCGACGAGCTCGGGTGCTGGAACGTCTGGGAGTCGAGCCAGTACCACGACAAGGCCCCGCGCAAGAGCTTCGCGCCCTGGAAGCTCGGGCTGGACGTATCGTACACAAAGGTCTGCACCCCTCATCCTCTGCGCCGCAGAAGACCCATTCAACGCAACTAAATTCCGGCTTAAGACGCCCGACTGGGTGAAAATGATGCCCGAGTTCGAGCACGATAGGTACAGCTCCTTCTGGTCGCTCGCGTCCCTCGCGTTTCCCTCCACGCGCGCCGCGAGCCTAGTCCCGCCACTGCCGTCGCCCAAGCGCAATGCGACCCTCTCGCCCAACGAGCACCTGCTGTGCTTCGACTTTTTATACTACGTCGCCGCGCATCACGTTGCCGCGCACCAGGTTTGTCGCATGCCATAGAAGTACTTTGCCGCCTTACGCGATTTGATAGGTGGATGAGATCGGGGAGGATTATAGCCCGGCGTGGCGGTATGTCGGGCAGCACATGCGGTGGTGAGAACTTTTCTTCATTTTAAATTGAAAGCAGGCTGAGGACCGCAGGACGCCGAGATTGGAGCAGATGGGCGACGCGTATATCCGGCGGGCGCTTGGCCTGCGGGAAGACGCCGCCATACCACCGGTAAGCGCCTCTCCGGCGGATCCCAGTGTTTCGTCTGACCTTCGCCCCAGTTTGTCGCTGTGCATGTCAGGTAAGTAACGGGCTGATGTCATGAACACGTCCGTCTGAACGCCACCGCAGACACAATGATTTCGCGGATTGGTGCGAGGACGGGTTCACCCCAGACGAATGCTTCGCACCCCTCAGCGCCATCGCGCAGCGCGTACGCGAGGTCCAGGAGGAAATCGCGGACCAGAAGGGAGTCGATGCGACGCATGTCATCGTGACGAGCGACGAAAAAAACCACACTTGGTGGGAGGGGGTGCACGAGCGGGGTTGGCTGCGGCCGGATCATTCGCGCACAAAGGAGTTGTACGGAGATTGGTATGCGTTTGCTTGGTCTCATGAGTATTGCGCGCTGACAGGGAGCAGGTATTCCATTCTCATCGATGCAGTGATACAATCCAAGAGCACCGGGTTCGTCGGGACGGCGAGGAGCACGGTGTCGGTCCTGTCGAATAAACGGGTCGAATCGTGGCAAGATGGCGCGGTTCGAACCGTCCAGTGGGGTAAACCCGGCGCAGACGACCATTGATTGAATTTCAGTTGTATTACATTGCTACAGGTGTACACTGGTGGTATGGTCAGCGGTCCGTGTTAGGTGTATCGGGGTGCCTCACTCTCAATCTATCCTACTTCCTCTGCCCATATCCGTACATCCTCCTGCTCCACATCTATCGAGTTGGTCGGCGGATCTGGTGGCTAGTGGACGGATCTTAAGGGAGTAAACGTGACGGCAACTGAATGCAACACACGGCAATGAGAGGCATTAGAACGTCGGTGCCCGGTTTGTCTCGGGTGGAGCCGAAATTAGAGACGAGCAGAGCGGAGGAACGCAGTTCCTTGAGTTTTGACTCGAGCACGTCGCATTTCCTGGACTGGTCCGTCAGAACAGACAACGTACAAGGATACCACCACCATACGCGTGGAGTGTTTTCGTTTCCTCTCTTCTGAGATCGAATTGGCGGCGCATCATCAGCTCGAGGTTACCTCTGGCCTAACAATAGGACATTGGCAAAATCACAGGCCCAGAAAGAAGCGAGAGGCACCTGGACGGGCCGGAGGTCATTTGCAGCGGCCATTAGGTTCTGGCCAAGGATGGTGATCCACTCGACATGACCGCGCCACTCTGGCGGCTCGGCCTCGGCCATGGTTGGAGGGGGCGCGAGCACGGAGGATGTCAGGGACGAGTACGTTACCAAAAGGGATCGCAGAATTGACAAGAGTGCAGGACGTCGGTCTGTCGGCAGACATGTGAACCAGGGAGTGGAGAAGAAAAAGGGCCGCGCACCGACGGAGGGATCCTCGGGATAAAGCTGTTTTCCACCGAGCTCGGCGAGAGATGGGATCTTGTCCTTGACCTGGGGAGCGGGCTAAACGCGCAAACAGACTAACAGAAGGCGGGCATACAAACCACCTGTCACCAAAGACGTCGTAGTGCGCGTCGGGCTCGTCGAGGATCCAGTCTATGCGGGGTTTCTCGAGCTGGGAAAGGGGCCATTCCGGAACGTCGGTCTGGTCCGCGAGAACCTGATGCTGGACGGGATTTAAAGTTGGATCGTCTTGGAGACGAGAATTGTAGAGTGCGAGGAGTGCGAGGTTGTGGGAAGTGTATTTTGTGTAGTGGGAGGGGGGCGAGGGAAAGGGATTCCTCAACTCGCTGTCGTCGTCGTCCATGAGAATAAACAGAGCCAAGCAAGCATATATGTGCTTTACGTTATGATCACTGGCGGATTTATTCCCGGTTAGCCCGACCGCATATAAAACACCCAAGAATGCAGACACACACACTTTGCCATGGACCACTTCACCACCCAAACTACCCTCCCCCACATCCCCGACAACCTCACCCTCCCCCAATTTTTCCTCGACTCCAGTCACCCTGCCCGCCCGCCGAGACCCGCAGACACGCCCTGGCTCATTGAGGACCTCACAGGACGCCCCATCTATTTCGACGAGGTACCGGCGCGTCCGTATCTCGCGTTTCTTTTCCCAATCTCTCTCTAGCTCCGTCAGCGCTGTACCGCGCTCGCAAATGCCCTCAGTCTAAAGTGGAACATCGGTGCGTCCCCCGGCTATTTTTACCCCGTCCCGCAGAGGCCGACCAGGTTCCGCCCGAAGGTGAGGGCGACGTCGTCTGCGTCTTCAGTCCGAATCACGTCGGTAATTCAATACATCCCCACGTTCCCGCGCACAACTAATTTGTACACGCAAGACTACCCCGTGTCCATCTGGGGCATCCACAAGTTGGGCGCGATCGTGACGTACAATACGTTCCTCGAGTTCGCGACGCGTTTCTCTGACCTGCTGTTAGCCCCGCGAACCCCGGCTATACACCAGACGAGCTTGTCCACCAACTCACCACCACCAACGCCGCCCTCCTCATCTGCTACGCCGAATTTTTGCCCACCGCCCTTGCCGCCGCCCGAATCGTAGGTCTCTCCGAGGACCGCATAGTCGTCATCGAGCCCTCTGCTGCCTCACCTTACAACGGCCCACACGAGACCCTTTCCAAGCTCGTGGCCTTTGGGTTCAGCAAGCCGCAAAATCATGTTGAGCGAAAGCTCCGTCCCGGCGAAGCTAAAACCAAGGTCCCATCTACCCTCTCGTGCCACGTTCTTGATTCCAACTCGTCCATCATCAGGTTGCATTTTATTGCTTCTCTAGTGGTACTACAGGTACGTGGTGTCTACCCATACACTTTGTTCCTATCCTCGTTTCATCCAGGCAAACCCAAGGTCAGTAGGCTTTTTACCACCTCGTGCCGTAACCCATATCCCCTGCAGGCCGTTATCATACCGCACTACGCGTTCACGGCAAATGTTATTCAAACGGCAGCGCACTACGGGATAACCGACCCCTATCTAAAGAAGAAGCATATGAACCCGGGAGAGGTCGCGGTCGCAGGTACGGCTCCAGTCGACCCTCTTAAACCGTTTATTGAGCCTGAATCCAGTCCTTCCGTTCTTCCGTTGGTGACTTTGCAGTTTCTCCAACTCTTTGCTGATGCGCCACAAGATATTTATGGCCTAGTAGTTGTTGTAAGTGGGTTTACCGTAATCCCCGGAGCTCTGACTCACACCTCATAGCTGCATTACATGCTGTTCTCTGGTGTTCGTCTCCGCTATTGTTGACGAGTTTCATTCTTAACTTAGCGCAGCTCTCGCTCGTCGTGATCCCTAAATTCAACTTTACCGAGTTCCTGAAAAGCATCGTCAAGTACAAGATCACACATTTATTGTATGCTGCGCTGCTCCGTACATTGCGGCGTCATGCTTATGTTTCACAGCTTGGTTCCGCCGCAAATTGTCCTCCTCTGCAAGGTAACCCCTTCTAGCGGTTTTACATGGGGATAATTATTCAGGCTTGACACCAGCATCCCGCGACCAAGAACTACGATCTGAGCCACGTCAAGTTCTGCATCTCCGGCGCAGCGCCGTTGTCGGGCGAGCTGATGAGCAGCGTCCGCAAGGTCCTCCCGAACGCGACCATTGGCCAGGGATATGGTTTGCCATCCACCGCTTGTCCAAAAAATCACAACTCACTTGCGACTCAGGCATGACGGAGACGTGCACGACGGTTTCTCTCATGGGTGGCCGGCAGACGATGGGCACTCCCGGCTCTGCGGGGCAGCTCATACCCGGCGTGGTTGCGCGCGTCGTGCGTCCAGATGGGTCGCTCTGCAAGGAAGGCGAGGAAGGCGAGCTGGTCGTCACCGGACCCTCGATGGCGTTGGGGTACCTGAATAACGAGGCAGCGTGAGTGCAGGCGGTCGCCGCAATTGGTCTCAAGGACTGACTGATTCGTCGCAGAACGAAAGAGTCTTTTGTTGATGGATGGGTCCGCACGGGAGACAAGGTCATCATTAGAAACTCCGAGGTCTTTGTGGTTGACCGCCTCAAGGTAAGACGGACGTTGGCTCATCGTATTTTGTTAAATATCGGTTTGTAGGAATTCATCAAGGTACACGACTTCCCTACAGCACTGAGGCAAGCGGAATAATCTCTCTCCAGGTGAAGGGTTTCCAGGTGGCCCCAGCTGAATTAGAAGGGCATCTATTGTAAGCATTCACCGTCGATCGTTTCGTCCTGCTCACCGTCGTGGCTAGACTGCATCCCGCCGTCGCCGACGCGTGCGTTGTCGGGATTCCCCACGACTACAGCGGCGAGGTCCCACTCGCGTATGTCGTACTCAACGCAGAGGCGCTGAAGCGCGTCTCTGGCAACGCAAGTGAGGGAGAGAAGATCAAGGCGGAGCTCATCAAGCACGTCGCGGACCACAAGATCGCGTACAAGAGGCTCGCTGGCGGTGTGGTGTACATTGACGCGGTTCCGAAGAACCCGTCTGGGAAGATCGTACGTGGAAAGCAATTTTTTTTCTTCGGCAAGCGATGCTGAACATTTTTCTCCCCAGCTGAGACGGCTTCTGAGAGACAGGGCGAGGCAGGAAAACGGAACCCCGCTCGCCAAGTTGTAATCCGTGAAGACATTGTTTATTGTTAAGTACGAGATCCATTGGGAGATTATCGACTAAGTAATTCGTGAATAATTCGTTTCAATTTGGTCGTGTTAGTACGGCGCGGGAAAAGTCGTGTCTTCAACATTTTTTGGTTTTTTACCTTCCTTTACAATGGGGCGCCGAATCGCGAGCCAAGTGCACCACCAGGTCTCCCGGCTGATGCGCAACAACATCATCGTCACAAAGGAGCCAATATGGTACAAACCCGTCCTCAACTTCCCCCCGCTCCCCCTGCCTCCGAAAGCGCCCCCGCCGCGGACCTCGTATGACCAAAAAATGAAGCCCATCCTGGAACCTGGGCGACGACAACCAAAACTGCGGCGCCCGAAGAATCGGCCGCTGCCCATCCACTACCAGGAGGACGACATTCGGCGGCAGTTTTACTCTGACCACCCGTTCGAGGCGTTTCGGCCGACGACTTTGGTGGAGAAGGGCGATATTGAGCTGCATGAGGTCACTGGGGAGGGGTGGACGCGGCTCCGGCAGCGGGGGCGGAACCCGACCGCGGAAGAGTGAGTGCTACGTTTTCTCCGAATTTTATATATATCAGCTAACGCTACATGCGGCGACGCAGCGCCATCCAGTTTACATTAAATCTACACGAACATGGGGTTCCGCTGTCGCAGGCGTACGCGCGGGCCGTCGCTCAGTTCCGCGCGCTGCGGTCGGAGCGGCACATCGCGACGACGTTCGCGGTCATGGAGGCGGAGGCCCTCGGCGCGGTGTTCATCCGCGGCGAGATTGAGCACGCTTTCGAAAAGGAGAAGCGCGCGCTCGCGACGTGGGAGAAGCTCACGGACATGGACGAGGGGTCGCTCGTTGCGAGGAAGCGCTGGAAGATGATTGCGGACGCGCACGAGGGCGAGACGAACTGGTCGAAGGGGGTGGAGTATGTCAAGATGTGGCAGGCGGGCGTTCGGGTCAATTATTCCCCTGCGCTGACTAGGGCGGTTGACGAGGACGAGGGGGATGAACCTGTGGAAGAGAGGGGCGATGATTCTCCAAATGTCAACACGGCCTCTGGGGACCTCTCGGACATGCTCACGGCGGAAGAGTTGAAATACTTGGTGCAGGAAAACCTCGTTGGTCGGGACGACGAGGATTTTGAGGAAGGGGAGGAGGAGGCGGAGGAGGAGGAGGCAGAGATGGCTGATGAGGGTGAAGAGCTCGTCGAGGAACCCGAGGAGCCCTTTCGTGGTTTTCTCGACTCTACAAAAAAATGAATATAATCCGCACTTCATCACACTCCCGTCTAGAAAATATGCATTGCAAGAGGTAAACTATACTTTTACCCGAGACTGTGCAGCTTGGGCGGCATTCATGCCCATCCAAGTCTTCTCAACCACACCGAGCAACTTTTGCATGTCCGAACTCCAATCATTCATAACGTCTTCTGGACTGCGCTGGTTTCTGAAATTGACAATACCCGCAGGGCGGTCAATCCGCGCCCATATTGTTCCAGCGACGACGAGACGGGCGATCGTCTCCTCTGTCTGCTTCTGGCTCAAGTCGAGAAGCGACGTTAACCGCGGGAGGGTTATACGTGTGTAGTATTGTGCTACAACACGGACGTTCTACATAATAATGAGAGACGATCTTCACGAATAAAGATACACATACATGCTCGATGACGCGAGTGTGAAGGTCTTCCCACTGCTTTTCTGAGCTAAAAACGGGGGTTTTGCGCAGAAACTCCCCGTATATTGTCTCGATCCCTGGCCACCTCATGAGCTCCCTCGTTGTGAAACATTTTACAAGATTGCTAAATGGAACGCATTAGGTATTTCGACGAAAGGAACTGGCTTTCACTGACAAATGGAGTTCCAACTTCACCAGTGCAGGGTCCGCGAAAAGATGGTGGAGCATGTCAGATTGCTCGTTGCTGTGCGAAGCAAGAACAATGTAGTATACGATGTGCTCAAGAGCCTATAAAAGCCGAATCCCGAATCAGCCTATTTTCAGCGCAGGAGGCGGTGGCCTACCGCTTTGCCCTGGTCGGTCTCATCCTCTTTGATCGACGGCGTTTCCCAAACTTTGTAGTAGTATTTGGCAACATCCAGGTAGGCAGAGCCATGCAAGGCATGTTGTATCATCAGGTCGTAATACTTGAGTTTAAGAGCCTGAAAAGGTTTGAGGCAGATGTAATGAAAAATCCAATTGTCGACGCACTTCGTTCTCTTTCTCTTTGAGAAACTCTTCGTTGATTTTCCTGCCCCCAACTCTGACCTTGACCCATTCAGTTTCGCCTCCGCCTAGGACTTCTTTGCCGTTCTTGTCCAGTTCCGCGTCCTTTAGCCGTGCAACTACGATGAGCAACCTCATCTGCTCAAGAATGAACTCGGTCTTTTCTCGTCGCTCCATTGACGAGTACGTTTCGACCTGCAAATCTGATAGAAGGTCGCAAGCCGTTTGCATGGGTTCTTTATAAGTGGAAGAATTTGACGGTCCAGTTGCGAGGCCTTCGTGATAGTGGGCTAGCAGCAGGGTAACGCGGGCGCGTGGAGTTTCCAGGAATATCTGGGCAGCAAATGAGTAGATGAAGACACGCTTACCCAGGGATACACGTACCTTCCCCTCTGTCACAGTACGCAGAGTTTGGACGAGTTCCAACCATTTCTCGACTCCGGCCGTTTTTTTAACGTCCTCCAACCACCCCATGACAAGTTCCACGATAGCCTGAACGGCCGCCTTCAGTTGCCCATGTTTCTTGCTCAATATTAAAACGTTCGAATTCAACAGGTCGTAATCTCGAGCGTCGTAGCAATGCTGGACAACTGCCGTCACGAGTCGTGTGGTTGACTTCAAATCGGAAGCCTGGAAATCGATCGTTAATAATGAGCGCCGGAAATCCAAAACCACAGACATTTCTAGTCTGTTTCTCGAGAACCAGGAGTTTGTCAAGGGCCGGTTGTAGCTTGCCAGACTGAAAAACCAGTCAGGAAGACGAGAATTTAAGGGAAGAATTGGGACCTTTGCCAAGGTCTCGGCTTCAGGGAGAATAGCGTCAACTTCGGGTGTGAAGTCTCTCTCTTGCTTCTTCTCAGCCATGATGTAGTTCCAGGCAGATGAATGTAAGTGACGCGTCGCGCGATTGGCGATGTTGTCGCTTGTTATCAACCGGGGCTTTGGAATCCACCGCTCAACTGGAACCGTAACTTGCACAGGCTGAGGCTTAGGCTGTTGCGGTTCAAGTTCCTCTACAATCTCAGTTTCTTTCACGGCGCAACTAATTTTATTGTCCTGAAAGTGCCAGCACAGGTATAATCATACAGTGAGTCCAGGGTTTGTAAAATAAACAATTACGGACGGACATTAAGGGTGTCCAGCGCTACGTCTTGACCTGTCGACGGTTGCCCAACTTCAGCGCTCGTTACCCGTTGGAAGAATCCCAAGGAGGCGTGCAGCATCCGTAGCGGAATGCTGAGCGGATACGATATCATCATGCGGCAAAGCAAGCCCAGCAGAGACAGGAAGGAAGGTGTAACACTGGGGGAGCCGCTGCAGTTCGTCTGCGTCCGAGGTTCCGTTTCTTCCGCTGGCGCCTGGACGGCGACGGAGGAGGATTCGACCACGATTGGCTCTGGCCTCGCATCGACTTCGGTCTCACTCGTTCGTGGGGTGGCGTCGACAGCGATGGATACATGTGGTGGATTGACTTGTGTTTCACGATCGCTTGTCGAGGGAAATACTTGCACCGAATGGTCTCTCGTAGAGGGGAACGCCTGCACCGAACAGTCGTTCGTCGAGGGAACTACCTGCACCGAGAATTCTGCGGTCGATGGTTTTGCTTCTACCCCTCGATCCAAGACGAGAACCGTCGCGTCAACGGCCTTGTCGGCCATGGCTGGGCGCGGAGCCACGACGTGCACGTACTCGACGACGACTTCCTTCTGTGGTCCAACCACAGCCCTCCGCTCCGTCAACCGAAGGTTTTGCAGGTGCGGAAGTATATCTGACACCTTTTGCCACGATCTTGCATTGGCTTCCACGAACCCAGGCCGGTTGCGCTCTGTGAACCATTTAATGGTCTCTAGATGAGGCGCCAAATGGCTTAGGAGGATGGCGACTTGAAGCGTATCGGTCACCCACGAATGACCGACGTGGAGCCAAATCAGAGAATTCGACGAGGCAGAGGCCTCTGCACTGCCGCCTTTGGCATTTATAACAACGGCCAGCGTGTTGAGTCTGGGACAATCCCTCACCAGCGGAGCGAGACCTTCCAAACTAAGCTGAGGAGGGGTGGCTGCTGAAAACCGAGCCAACGGGCACAGTCTAACTTCCTCCAGGCTGGGACAGGATGCCGCTAGGTGGGCAATATCGGCGTCGTTGAATATGACCGATTCAGGGA
The DNA here is from genome assembly GCA_029289565.1 of Mycena galericulata. Classification (NCBI taxonomy): domain Eukaryota; kingdom Fungi; phylum Basidiomycota; class Agaricomycetes; order Agaricales; family Mycenaceae; genus Mycena; species Mycena galericulata. The sequence continues at coordinate 66,143 of JARKIA010000437.1, read as the reverse complement.
GGTCGACGGAGATCGTCCTCAGTAATGGGAGGAACGAGAGATGCTCAAGCGACAACCGACTGGGCGCCGGTGCTGCTCTCGATGTCGTCCGCACTAGGTCGCCGAACTTTGATGACAATGTCGCCCCCACGCGAAGGGACGCCAGCGAGCTCCCGAATTTTTCGCATATCATGACAGACAAATTCCGCCAATCCGAAGCGTCAGGAGGATCCTCGATGACCATCTCTAGATGCGTCACAGGACCCGATAGATGCGTCAAAAAGGCAGCGACGCTTGAAGCATGGCCGGTAAGTTGCAGCTGTGTCAGAGCCGGAAACACGCTGCCTTTCTTCGTATCTCCAGTCAGCCTCAGCAGAGATTTGCGGATTTCGGTAAAATCCACCTCCTCGCCGGAAAACACCCCACTGTCGGTGTGGGATTCAACAGAGTTTGGGGTAGAGTCGCCGGAACGCAACTCGCTGAAGAAGCCATCGACCGCTGCGAGCGACCTGCTGGTCAAGTCCAGCTGCAAACTCTTCAAGTGAGGCAGACATGCGACACATTTCCCTATGGCTGGTGACAGTGCTCCTGGTGCGACGATAGCAACCCTCTCCAGTTCATCTTGAGAGAGTAGAAGGTCAGTGAACGCGTCGGGAAGCGCTACTGAATAATTGATAGAGAAGGATTTCAGCTTCATGCGGCTACCGATATCCGCGAGCAAGGTGGGGAGTGTCGCGAATCGCGTTCCTGCACCGCCGAGATGCAATACTATTCCTTGCAAATCGGAATTCAGGAAGAGCGATGCCCGATCAAGGCTATCAGGGTTGACAACCCTCCAAGTGATGTGTTGGAGGTTGGGAAGTAGGTATTTCGTCGGGCTGAATTCTTCCAGGATTGGGAAGATCGAGGCAGAGACGTTATTAGAGAGTTCATCGTAGGTTATCTTCGCAACCCGTCCACCGTATTTGAGTATTTTATCCCAGTCTTTCTCGCCTGGGGGTGTTGTCTACCGAAAGGGTCAACAACCAGCCAGCGTATTCGACAAAAAGTACCAACCAATCCGAGGCCCGGTCTTCTTGCTTTCTTCAACAAGTGTGACGGGAACAGGCCGATGATCGGCACAAGGGAGTCTGAAAACATAACAATCAGTTCACTTCCGATAGCCTCAACCCCGTGAACTGACCCAGCTCTCGCCACAGAACAGTTAGTGCTGGATCTAGCCATGCACGGCATGTCCTTGCGAGCCTGGAGACTGCCCGCTTGCCATTCGGAGAATCGAGGATTGCCTCTAGGATTTTCTGAGTCGCTTCAGGTGAATCTAGAATCGCGATGGCGGGAGGCGGAGACATCGAAACTGATGTCGTTTGTTCGTCCTCGGGAGGGTAATTGGTGCTCTGGCGCTTGGCGGAAGATGTTATGCTGATGGTTCTAAGTCGTTCACGGATGTTGCTTGAACGACGCTGAAGTGCGGGAAGAACGTTAGAGAGACCAGGCATATGGGTGTCCTACGTAGTCCTCCCTCTTTAACTCACTTACGCCAGCATGCGTGCAAAACACGCGCGTTGATCAGTAATTACACGACGCTTTGCAGCCGATAGACACCTCGGACACATGCGTTACAAGAGTGCTTTTCGCGCGATAGAGGAGCTTTGTAGCACATCTACGCACACACGAAGCGAAGAGACTGGTCCGTGAAACACGCTCAAAGAGTACATGCCTGCCTGTTGTAGACACGTGTAGAAAATGTGTAACACACGCCGGTGACGCGTCAACGCGTTCACAACTCCCCGACCTCCCAAGGAACGCCTTCGCCTTCCCAGTCGTCTTCGTCGTCGTCGTACGTTGCGTGCCTGCCCCGGCCTCGACCGTTATTCAAAGCAAATTCCCGTTCTTGTTCTTCAAATTCGCCGACACCCCAAATTTCCCCTCCCTTCGATGGATTGTAATTACCCCTCCGGGAACCGTATAGGAGTTCGTCCACTACTTCGTCGTCTCGACGCCCATGAGAGGGATTGGGTGCAAGTGAGAGAATCCCGAGAAGAGTGTCAGGAAGAGATATGGATTCCGATTCGGAGGACTGTTCTTGGACAGAATCTGTGTCCGGAGGGCGCCGAGGCATCAGATAATACGCATCTTCGTCAATAGTATCATCATCCTGTACGCGTCCGCGAGCAGCGTTTCGATCAAACACCTTGATTCTGTGTCCAAATCCATCCATCTCGGCATCTTCGTCGCTCCCACTGTCGTCGGATCCTGTCGTTTCTTTTTGCCCCTCACCAATCGATTTACCTCTCCCCTTACCGTTGTGTAGATGAGGTTTCCCAGACGTACGCTGCGCCGGTGGGGGAGGGGAAGGTGCTAAGAGGTTTCTCGCTGTAGAATGCGATGATCGAGGGTCGGCCATCTCATCATCAGATGTGTTAAGCGCTTCTTCGACCGCTTCAGCGAACGGATCGTCCTCGCTCACGCTAACATGAAGGCCCAGAGATGTAGTGGTTGGCGGTTTCTCTATAAGCCGCGGAGGTGCGCCATCTATATCCATCTTTTCTGTTCCCCCGACGGGCACGATCCTTTCATGAAACAAGCCGGCGGGTAGAGTTTTGGATCGTGAGGCGGGGAACACAGGTTTCGCAGAAGCCTCGTCAAACAAGAGTTTGAAGGATCGCACACCGTTCGGTGGCTTGACGGGGGAGTCGTCTACAAACGACGTGTTGGCGGCGCGATCTTCGTCCTCATCGTCGCTTTCTTCGTGTGCGGAGACAATCCGCCGGCGTTTCTCTTTATTGGGAGAAGGTGAGACTGGCTCCCCTCTAAGCCGTTTGCGCGCGCGCGAGATAGGGTTGTTCGGGGTCGGAGCGAATGGGTCGTCTGCGGAGACGGATGGTACTGGAGGAACGGGGTTGGAGGAGGTGCCGTGTGTGATATTGAAGAGATTAGCCTTCGAAGAGACATCGGGGCTCAGCTCCTTTTGCTTCCCTTTGTTCTTCTGAGGAGAAAAGGGGTTGTATCCGGATAACGGCTGGGCTGCTACGATTGGACGTGGCCGGGACAGCAAGAGAGACGGATGGGCAGAATCACGCGACTTCGTTCTAGGAGGGGTTGAAGGTGGATTGGAGGGCCTGGTCGAAGGGGCGGGCTCTACTCCTTTGGACAGTTTCTTGTACTTCCTGTACTTCTCCGCTAGGGCAAGATTCAGAACAGAAAGACGGATACACAAAAGATGATACCAAGGCCAGGTTGTTTCTTAATGTCCTGGACAGATGGATCTCTTCCATGCGTCGCCTTGAAGCTGCGTTCCCAGCCCTTGATCTCGGTACGAAGGGTAGAAACCTCGTCCATGGCATTGGAAGTGCTTGTTTTCTCCCGCTGAGGAACACGGGTAGTCACACTTCACGTGTGTGTGTCGTATGTCACGATGATCCCACACGATCGCGTGATTTAGAGTCGAGCATCAACAACTTGTCTCCTCCTCCCATGCAGCCTGAAGGCATCCCCCCTTCGCAGAAAAAGCAAAAGAGCTCGGATGTCGCGTCCGCCTCCCTTGCTCGCGGTACCCTTTCCGGCTTAACCAACATGCCCATGGACGTGCTTTTTGAAGTCAGTGTTACGGAATATTGTCAAGGCATTGTATCTGAACCCCTGCAGATATTCGTCTACCTTCATCCACATGATCTTCTTCGTATCGCTCGTGTAGCTAAAGCATTGCGTCGTCTTCTTTTACACAGATCCGCGTCTGGTGTCTGGCGCGCGGCGCGCGAAAGCGCCTTCCCCTCCATCCCGCACGCACTGCCGGGCTTGTCGGAACCCTCATGGATCCATTTACTGTTCGGTACTCAGTGTCACGTAAGTCGTGGTTGTTAAGCTCTTGATATGAACTTATTTCTCCCCAGTTTTGTGGAAAGGTTAGTTAATTTATAGGACTAGTAGTGTCTGCGCCTCGAGGGGTCACTCATACAACCTGAAGGTCACTCCTACCGTCGAGTGGACCATTCGGGTTCGAGTATGCAGAAAATGCACGAGCATTCACACCAGCCAATCTAGCTTGTCTCTTGTCGAAGTCGAGTCTGAGCCGTCTTCTTTGTCTGAGGACCTTCTTATCGAGGCAATAATTCCTCGGCGCCCAGGAAGTTAGCAACATCCCATCTCTCGACGTGTTATGTGCTTATCTTCCGTATGCCAGAGAAAGGGATCTTCACATTTCTTAAGAGAGACTATCAAGCCGTTGCCGCTAAATACGCCGCTATCAAATCCACTGAAGATCGCAAATCTTTCATCGCTGAGCAGAGGGAATTGATCAGTCAGATAAATGAGGTACTTGCTGATCTCCACGTTTCTTTCTCGCATTCATCTAGCTTAGCATGTAGCACGGTGCAAGGAATGGGCAAAGGCGAAAGCTTCAGATCGGACTCAGCAATTAAAGGATATCAGAAAGGACAGACAAGCCGCGTTTGTCGCTTCTTGCTTCTTCACTGCTGTTTCTGACTAGGTGTAGTATTATTGAAAAGCTGATCAACCTGGGATACGAAGAAGATATCAAACGCATCGAGTATCCCCAAAATCTGGAATACAGAGACGAATTTACGCGCGCTCAACCTCTAACTGAAAAGAGTTCGTCGTGTCCATACCTCATTCATGTCCCCGCTAATCCATACCTAGTATGGAAGAATATACAGGGTCCGCTCGAAGCGTATATGAACTTATCCAGGACCAAGCGTTTGGCTCGTCTGGCGTTCAGCGAAAGATCGAAGCCCATTGTTAGGCTCTTTCAGCAATACAAGAACTCGCACCTCCCCTATAACGAGATTATGCCCGGACCCATCGATCTCTGCAATGTCAAGCAAGTCAAGGAGATTCTTAACTCACCCTCCAACGCAAAGATCGATGAATCCAGCTTCGACAACGTGGTCCCCCATTTCGACGATTTCGTCCGCATATGGCAAAATCGTGTGCAACTACGCCTTCTTCACCAAGCATACAGAGTCGAGGCTAAAGAGGACAGAGAATTGTTCCTGCTGGGCTATGATGCGGAGGACAAAAACAATAATTTTGACGCCAAACTCCTCAAGCACTTTCGAAAGGATATTCCCACCCTCTTGAAGCAAACTGTCTTCGTCTGCGATAGCTGCACACCACCACGGTGGACCTTGATCGGCACCGACACTATGTTCTTCGAGCGTCAATCCGCGCAGCCGCTTTACTACCCTGAAGTCCTCGGCCATCCATGTTTGACGCATAACATGAGTTGCGAACCTCCGACACAGTCGACCGACTCGTTGAAACACCTTGAACATTGCGAACGCGATCGTGCAGCGTGGAATTGTCGTATCCTCAGCGTCGAAAAGTCACTGGGGAGGATATTCAAAGCGATTGTGACTATCGCCGGGCAGCATCCTGTTTCCACAGGTGCGCGGGAAATGGACCAGCTGGATCTTTGGTTTGCTTGTATGCATCCGGCCTGTGTAGCCTGGAACTACAACAAGAACTACTGGGCACAGGCGTTTAACTGGCGCAATGCTGTGAGTACCAGTTGCACGGTCATCGGTACAAGCGCTCACCCGGTATCACGTCAGGTCATACATCACGCAGAACACCATCCAGAAGACCCCGTCGATTTTGAGGGAATGACTTCATATGAGCTGGACTTTTCTCGAAGCAGACTTCGACCTCTGGCTGATATCGCCGTGCCTCCGAAGGATTGGCTTTGTGCCCATTGCCGTGATCTTCCACAGGAACAACCGCCCGCCTCGATTGATGAAGTGAAGGAACATATGAAGTCAGAGTGAGTACTCGTCCCAAATATGGCAATCGACCAGCTGAGCACCTGATGCGATAGGCACAATATTATGAGCCCAGAACTTAACCAAGACTATTACAAGTGTTTCGGTGCACCTCTGCGCCCAGTATATGGTAAGGGCGCATTAGGAGAGTCCCTTGAGATATTCGGAGATATTCGTCAGATCAAGGTTGGTATGGTTTTCGACTAGAATGTGTGTGTGGACGGCGGAAGGAAATTTGAAGGTCCTAGCATAACGTTAATCCCTCGTTTTTCTCTATATAATGGAACTGCTCGTCTGGCATAGTCTAGTTTTACTTGTCAGGTGATAACCGTAGGTCGACCTTCCGCTGCGACTGTTGCTCTGTGGCCACAACATGTATTTATGACTTTAAAAGTTACCATAGGTTCAGACAGCATGCCAAGGTATCTATTAGTATTTTTATTTCGATTTATCTACCTAAGCTGCTACCAGAAACCAAAATTCTTGTCGTGCGACTTTCATGCACAGCCACATCATCGCAAACTAAAACATGCACCACACCCCCAATTCTTTAGTTCAACAGTTTTTTTGAAGACCAAATACCTTAGAAAGTCAATATATATCACCACTGGGCCAAAACAACCCACCATGATCTCGTTGAGCTCCAGGAAGGGTTTCCCAATTGGGAATTTCCTAATCCGGAAGGTCGACCTACGGCTTTTGCTGCGCGAGTGGAATCAGACCATAATCAGGTACTTTTTTTGCTCTCTCCAAATTTTCGAAAAAAAAAAAAGTTTTGATTTTGGTCTGACTAGTGAGACTACTGGCAGGATGTCCGCAAAACTGCCGGTCGGTGACGTGTGTATCCATGGCAAAGTCCGACATCATGCCTCGTGACCGCGTTCCTTCCAAAATAGGATTTGGCCTGCCACTGGTTCGTTTTAACGATGAACCGCCCGCGACCGAGCATCCTCCAACTGTTCGACCCTTTGTCTTCTCGCGACACAAACTCTCCGGAATCTGACAAGGAAAACACCGTCCCCGACTCCGAATTCTTTCCCCAAACATTCGTCAAACATCCCAGTCCTGTTCGATTGACGCGGCGGCTCATTGAGGTCGGCGATGCTACAGTCCTCGAGGCCACTGGGGAAGAGGGGAGCGTATGTGGTGAAGAAATGAAAGAAGACGAAGAAGATACCGTCGGGCCCCATCCTCTGTCTAGTCCTCGTACACCGTTGGGAGATGTCACTTTCGACAGAGAACGGACTCCGATGCGTTCTAAGATGTACAGAAGAAAGGCGAATCCTACCACGACGGCGATTCTGGATGGTGCTCCTGATGACTACGCTTTTGCATCCGTCATCGATGCAGTCAACGCGTCGGGTGCCACTTTCGATGCATCCACGGTCGCCCCCTCCGTAGTGATCAGCTCTGCGGAGGACAGCCCTTCGAGCTCGGTTGGGGACACAGATACCCTCTCCACATCCGTCGCCACCCTTTCACTGGCCACGCCAACGGGCAGCCTAATTGCAGACACCATCATGACGTTCCCCACCCCATCGGAGCCTTCAACCTCCCTTCTCGTTCCTGTCGCTCAACCCCCGCATCAAGCCACATCGATAGCGTCCTTTGATATGGATCGGTCCTCCACCGACCTGCAGTCCTCTTTTGCTTTGCACATGAACATGGACTCCGCTGATTCCAGTTTTGACCTGCTCAACGACCGGATATCCTTCTTGGGGCACGGCGATGAAGAAAGTTTTGATATAGGAGCGGTGGGGAATGCAACCTCTGAGGAAGGTAGCAAGGATAATGGTTGGTTCGCTCCTTGCCTTGACTCCTCTCCTACATCTGAAATATTACAGACACGAGCGCTACGTTCCCAGACCGGTCCCACGTAAATCGTGGACAGGATCTCATTTTCACGTCCGTTGATAATCCGGGCCAGAAACCGGTTAAACATTCACCGAATGGTCGCCAATCGCGTTCCGAATCCCCGCTCTTTCAGCTTTCAAGTGCTCTCCTGGAAATTCCAGATACAGGTTTGATTGACTGATTTATATTTCCTTAGGGTCAGACATCTCACCATTTTTTGTTAAGCCCAACATCCTGACACACCTTCTGCGATACCCTTTCAACCCCCGAATATGCCGTCTTTGGCTCCCGTATTCGTTGCCCCTGTGAAACACTCTCCGCCTATCCCTGTCTTGTCCACCAGCCTCCCCGAGCCTCCATCTCTCGTCCCAGCGTTGAAGATCATGAAACGCAAGCGTCCCGACACGACGACCGTTTCAAAGACTTCAGCTGCCGCTGCTGCACCTTTGCCCATCCCCGATAGCGCTTCATTGTCCGAACCTCCCACCTTAATCAACAGCGGCCCGGCTCGTATAGCGTCGGTCCCATCGACAGGTCGGTATGTGACAGAGGGACCGGGACCGTGGCGGGTTCCGTTATCCACCAGTGACAAAGAGCGAGTATCTGCTACTGCGCGGATTCATAAGCCAACGCCTGGAACCACACTCTTGGGTCCTCGGAGAATCCCTCTTCCCAGCCAAGCACCTGTACCCGCTCCGGACCCAGCCCCGGCTGTAGCTCTACCAAAGGCACAAGTAGTTCAAGCCTCAGGTGGACCCGGACTGAAGGGAGCTTTACGGGCGGTTCCTCCAAATGGCTCTGCCTCCCGCGTGCCACGCGCTGCGGGCGGAATAAGCAATCCTAACGGAAGTCGTTTGCCGATGCCTAAATCGAAGATAGCTGGTCTGACCAGCGGGATGTCCGGCCTTCCGCGTAGAAAGGTGGCTTAGGGAGGGGTAGCTGCATTTAGCAGGACATTATTCGATGGAGGTAGACTTGGTCTGTTTTAGCATTTGTGTTATCCTCGCATTGTCGACATCACATATACAGCAATTTTTCCATACTCATTAGCATGTCGCCCCTCTAGACAATTCGTTACCGTACCCAGAACCTCAAGGCAACGGGTAGTGCATTCAAGTTATCATCGACAACACGAAATACTTGTTGGTGGAAATTCGATCGATCGGGCTACATTATCATATGCCCAAGTCTGGGACGTCAACGAGGATGCTGCTTCGGACGGGAGTGCAACGAAGCGGGAGGCCCCTGGGGTAATGTTGCCCGTCTACGCGAGGTACGAAAAGACCCTTCTTCGTCATCTCCACTTGCCCATTGTTTCAAGCACCAAAAAGGCGACAAAACGTACCCGCTCACTTTCCCAAAACTTCATCTGTTCTTGAGTAACAACTCCATTTATCCGTCCCCGCCCTCGCGGCGCCAAGCATAATTCAGTTTTTCCGTTAGCATATGAACATTGACCTCTGTCTTTTGCCTTGCCTTGCCTTCCGCGGCCGTGGATTTCTTGATTTCGAGCTCGCCTGCGAATCAGTTGATATCGGTGGCTGTGCTCATGCAGATCATCTCAGGCTTTCGTCGTCGTCATGGTAACATTTTCCGCTCTTCAAAGTAACTCTCCCTTTGTGCTCTGCGCTCGACGTGCAGCCCTCGGCTTTTCTTTCCATGTTCGGTTCAAAAACCAGGCCAACTCCTCCTTCTCGGTTCAACGAAAGCTTTAACAGCGGACACACGGTGCGTCTTGGCGTATTTAAAGTTCAACAATCTCCACAATCTTCCACAATATCTCTGTTAGTGGTAATGTTGCCACCGTTACCTGGTCATGCCGTGCCATATATTGGACGCGGCGCCAAACATTCAATTCATCTTTTCTCTTTGTCTCTTTGTCTCTTGTATATTCCTCCCTCTTACGCCCACTCTCGTTTTGCACATAGGGAGAAGAGACTTCAATGGCTGAAACGAACTTTCCGGGGAACAGCACCAAGACGCTGCCCAGTACTGTTGGGCGTCATGATGGTCATCATGACGGGTATCTGAATTGCATAGCGGTGTGAGTAGGATTTTGCCTTTGTGTGCAAGTGCCGCATTCAACGTGCATACAGGCGGCATGGCTGGACTCGCACGTTCTCCATCTCACCCGATGAGCTCTCGACAATTGAATACGAGATGCTGGAACGTATCCTTGAAATCAACACGCTTCGCATTCGTCCAATGGGCTTAAGGATCTTCATTGAACAGCCGGCCGAGTCCGCTACGTTCTCGAAGGTCCGGCCCTGGAAGCACGATAACTCCCTCCAGAGCATCCTCGTTCAAAAGCATCTGGAGGAACGTCGAGCTGCTGGGATCATCACTCGCTTCGAAGTGCGCGATGGGGCCGAACGGCGGGACGAGGACAACCTCAGCCTCCGATCTGTAGGGAGCCGAATTGTCCATGGGATGCACCACCGCGGGGAGACGACCGCGAGCACCAGCAGCGGCCGCCAGGGCCAGGGCCAGGGCAGTTGGCTCGGAACTATTATGAGGCGGCGGTCCACTACGAAGGGGAAGAAGAAGCAACCATCCACTGAGGAAGAGGACGAGGTTGGCGAGGTTGGCTCCGAGCAGCCCCCGGAGCCCCCGGTGAAGCAGGTGCGTTCCGATCCGAGCAAACCTGGGGGGAGCTGGATGACCAGGATCACCGGGGGGAAATAACCGAGGCGCGCTTAGGCCGCCGAAGTTTGGAGCATCCCATCCTATACCCCCCATTTTTCCATGTTTTCATTTACTTATTATATTAATGTTAATGGTATCCCGCTGACGCGTTCCTTTCCACGAATTTCAGTCGTCTTCGATCTTTGGTTACTTCAATCCTCTCGCTCTCTTCTCAAGTCCTCCGGCTCCTGAGGTGGACGCTCAGAACCTCATTTCCCCGGAGGAGGCGCGTGCCGCCGAAGTGGAACAGCTGCGTAAGCGGGGCTGGATGCCTCCTGGCCTGGCCCGCCGCCAGAGGTCTCTCCGGGATCGTCTCCGCGCTACTGAAGGCCACAACCCATTCCTTGGTGGGTCTCGCACGTACCGCGTCAAGAAAAGCAGCGCCGGAAGCGGAGACGCGGAGAATCCCTTCGCAGACCAAGACGCCTCCGAGATCACACCTCAGGAAGTCGACGAATTCTTTGAAATCGACAGGACAAGCTCGATTCTGGAGCTCAACAATCGCCCGGTATGTTTCTTCTTCTTCTTTTTTCTCAGGGAGCAGGTTGCTTATCGTTGCAGGCTAATATGACGCCTACCAAGGAAAAGACTTGGTCGCGCTTGAAAGGCGGGAAGAACAAGAAAAACAAAGACAAAGGGAAGGCGAAGGGCGAGTTAGGCGGCGGCGCTGACATTGTCAGACAGCCGGAAGACGCTTTCCCAAATTCCCCTCACCATTCCAAGCACAATGTGGATAAAATTGACGGAGGCGAAGAGTGATTATGTATTCCTTCTCTGGTTTCTTTTACTGCTCTGCCCTGGTTCCCACCTCATGCCCCCCCTTGTGATATAATGCCTAATATTGACGAGATACGAATACTAACACTCATTAAATAATGACACTCTTTCATCCAACCGTTCGTTATAGATACAGTTACAGAGTATAAAAGTACGTAGTAAGGTAAATTAAGAGACGGTAGCTCACAACGCGGTACCTAGGACCTTCATAGCCAGCGCACGCAGAATCTAGATTCAAAATAAGCATAAGTTTCGAGCAGACGAGACGCGTTTCGCATACGAACCTCCGCCTTCTGATTCCCGCCAAGCTCGTTGAACACGGCAGCCACGCTCTTGCCTTTCGCATCCCGCACGGCACCAAGACGGTTACCGGCCACCGCACCAAGCATGAGGCCGGGGAAGTTGGCAATGATGAACCTTTATCGTAGTTAGATTGCTGCCTGGGGGAGAATGCTCAGCTCAACGAACCCTATGCCTGCCCCACATAATGCGCCAAAGTATGCCCACCACGGAGCGCGTCGTTCGACCTCGGGCCGTAAGAGCTACATGGCGGGATCTACGTCAGGTCTACTTCGTCAGGAAGGAGAATCGAACGGATTCACCTCCTCGAATACGTCCGTAAAAACGCCCTCTGCGTCGGGTTGTTGGCCCGCGCCGGGTGTTGGAGCAGCTCCTCCACCACCACCAAACATGTTGGGAAACTGGCTGAAGAACGAATTTGACGAGCCGGGGTCCTCAGTCCGGTCCGCGCGCGCGCGCGTGGTGTATAGTGCATCGTACTCTCGCCGCCGTGTGGCGTCCGAAAGCACGTAGTAGGCGTCTGCTACTGCCTGCAAGAGCCCCAGTTGTTGAACCCCCGAGAATTGTGGATGTGCCAAACCCACCTGAAACCGTTCGGTCGCCTTCTTCTTATCCGTCGGAGTAGCGTTGGCTACTCTGTCCGGGTGAGTTCTGTGGCACGACACGGCTCAGACACGGTAGGAGAGAAGGACGCAATGAATAAAAACCTGAGCGACTCTTTCTTGTACGCTGTGCGTATCTCTTCATGGGACGCTGACTTTGTAACGTTCAATAGCTTGTAGTAGTCGGGAAAGCGAGACATGATATCGTTGAGGAGAAAGCTGGAGAAAACCTATTTAAACCCGCGTCGTAGGGCTACGTCATTCGATCGCTCTGATGGGCACTGCCACCACAGAAAAGCCTTCGATCTTAGCAAATACAAATAATGGTTAATCCTACAGATTCACGGCTGGCGGTCTCCGCGGGTGCTCAAAGGCCTCCGCCTCCTCATTCGGTTCGTCCTCCAACTGCCGCGGGACACTGATCATTGGCCGCCCTTGTCCTGGCCGCACTGGTCTCCGTGGAAATCCGCTTGGTCCCCCGGGCGTCCGCCGTGCCCCAGCAGACAACGGGGAGGGCACCGCCGGCGCTGCAGAACCCAGCAGTAGCGGCTTCAGAGTCGGGTACTCGTACGTTGTGGATTGCGACGGGGCTGATGTCAGCACGCCGCTCGATGCCGTCGCCGGGGGCAGAGACGTTATTGACGGCGCCGCAGAGTTTAGAAGCAGGGGCCGCAGGGTGGCCGATTCAGGCGTTGGAGTCAGTACGAAAGGACTCTCTGCATCGGTCTCGGGTTCCGCAACTTCTCCCAGAGCATCCATACGCGCGTCACTCGACGCCCCTGGAAGAGTGAGGTCTGCGAAAGATCAGTTACAACTGCCCATCATAGGATGCGAGTTGCCTTACTATCGATAAAGGACGTCACATCGTACTGAGTGCCATTAGAGCCGAACCGCATTTGATCTGGGCTGGTGGGCACAGAGAGGCCTTCCATTTCAGGGCCATCCTTCGTCGAAACAGCACTGAGGGGAATCCGTGATTGTCTGCGCGAGCGTCCAGCCGCGAACGGCGGGTCCCTCGCCCTAATCATAGGCAGCGAATCCGGAAATATTGAGCTACGGTCGACGGGCGGCGGATTGGGGAATATGCTCAGCGAGAATTCGCTCCGGGCCGACACTGATTTCGCAGACGATATGCTGAATGACCGGCTTAGGTCGTCACTTGATTTATTATTATTCTCGGGCTCTGGGGGCGGCGGAAGGGAGATCGTGGTCATCGTGGGCGAGAAGAGACGGAGGGCAGCGATGCTCTTGTCGAGCTCTGTCTGCTGGCGCAGGAGCTCGTCGAACGAGTTGGCCGAGTCACGCTGGGCAGATGGAGACGGCGGAGCGAGCGATGACGGCGGCCGCTCGAAGACGATGGGGGATTCCGGTGTAGCACGGTCAGCGTTAGTGACGATGCCATTCAGCCCGTATATGGGAGACTCAGTATTCCGCGTCTCGTCGTCGCCAGGGGAAACGTTTGGCATCGTCAAACGCGCATTAGTCGCCATCCCATAGTACGAGGCGAAGGATACGCCAGTAAAAGGGCGATTCACGGTCGACGGGGTCGCGACCTCGAGCGTGTTGGGTGTCGGAGGAACCAAAACCTGCGGATTGGTGGTGAAGACGGACAGAGAAGGCCGTTGTGCCTCTTCAACCACCTCGACGCGTGGGCTCATTTGTTCCTGAACACTGGCCTCGGGAGTCTTCGCCCGCACTTCCGTGGAAATACCCAACTCTGCATCTCCTGCGTTCCACAATTTCTGCTCTCCGCTGTTTGGACGCGGTGATCTCCGGGTGTTGATCCAAGACGAAATTCGAGAAATCGATGAAGGCCGGGTGGGAGGCCTGATGTCAATCACAGAAGGTTCTATGACCGGGGGTAACACCGGGAATGCTGGATCTTCCGACTTTGGCGGGAGGCCGGTGAAGAAGGAGGATCTCTTTCGAGCTGCCTCTGGAACGTAACGTGGGAACTTGTAAAACGTGACAATTAAAAGAGACAGAATAAGACTGTACGTCTCGATGGCCTGAAGAAAGCGGCCCAGAGTTGTCTCAGAGAACTTGACTACCACGATCATGAGCATCATCAGAATCTGAGGGCCAACTGTTCAACTCACAGTACAGAAGATTGCCCGTTCCGATACCCGTGCTGATCATCAAGGCGATGAACGGAACGATATACGGTGCAAAGGGGCGCCACCAAGGGCCCATGGTTGAGAGATATATGTTGAGCATCAGTTTCGTGATGAGCAGCGCAGACACAGCGATTTGGACAGTTGATTCTGCGATGTAGACTGGTGAAAATCCAGTTGCGATGCGCCAGAGGATTTGTAAAATGGGGATGGAAATCACGGAACCCAAAAGGGTGTACTTGAGGATGAAGCCCAGGGTTCCCCACCGCTCCCAACTGGCGCTATGGAGCCGGGATTCGGAGAATAGAGGATCGACCTGGCTTCCACGGCGTGACTCATGGCGGGGACGCTGAGCCACGAGTGCCCAGAGGTACAGGAACCGAAACCCAAACGCCAAAGCAAGTCCGACTTCGCGCGCGTCTACGAGACCGGTGACGGAAGCTAGGCCTATGTTTTCATCAGTGTCGGTTGTCCCCCGAATAAGGATTTGGATGAGGTCAAGAATCGCAGCGCCTGTTGACATTTAGGGGAGTGTGTAAGCATAGGACAAGAAGCCAACGGACCGAATGCGAGGAGAGAAGACGTATACAGATACATTGCAGGGCTGAGATGAATAATGAGCAGAAGAAGGATTATCGGGCACAAACACTCACAGATTGACACGGCGCATTACCACGAGGAACGAAAAGACAGCAAGTGCGGTAAGACCGACACAAAAGAAGGGGATGTCGGAAAGTACATATTCTAACTAGGTTGGGATTTAGAGAGAATTGAAAGGTGAATAAGGCGGACACACAGAAGCGTTGTTGGTGAGACTCAATCCCAAGACGCCTGAAACCGGGGCAGTCGGCATTGTGTACAGCAAAAGAGAGTTGCCAGCAAAAGAAAGACGTTCGCGTTGCGAAGTAGTTCTCGCAGTCACGACAATTAAGCGGACCGCTGAGAAGAAAGAATTGCGAAGATTGCTTGTATGGATTGGGGCCGCTCGTGTTTAGGCCAGCAGAACAAGAGTCGTACCGGGAGCGTCGAAAGAGGAGGGTAGGAGACGTGGGGCGGCCGAAGCCAGGGAGGCGATATGCACGCCGGGTCGTCTACCACACCAGCGAAACGGGTCGTCAGCGATTGGGAGAGAGAAGAGGGACCGCGTACCTGAGGCTCTCGCAGAGAAATTACCTGCATGACAACCCGCATCAGAGAGGCAATTGAATACACATCTAATCTTATCTTATCTGCGACTCCGATCGCAATTCCCTTTCTAAGCAAGAGCATCAACAAAAAGATAATATTGCAACGCTGCGACGTGTTCAAAGTGTTGCATGAGTTGGATTTTTGGTCGCTTTTGCTGGCCGCCGCTTGTTGTCGGGACAGTCGGATAGCCGGACATGGGAAGCGAAAGTCCAGCCGACCAGTTCTGATTCCCACCCTGAACCCCTTTCCCACCCTACACCCAAGTGATTATGTCGCGAGACCAGAATAGGGCCTCGAAACACGGAACGGTCTACGGTCGGCGTCAGCTGTCTACTTCGGGCCTGTGGCGCAGACTGTCATTACGAATGACATGTTTTATTGCAGAAAATCGAACGATTCTTGGAATAGGCGCCTTGATATATACTGGACCCATTCTCGGTCCCTTTGTTCTCTTCGCCCGCCATTTCCAATCCCGCTGCGATTATGAACCTGTAGTCGCTCCATCGCGACAACATATTTCATTTCTTGATCAACCCCTGGACGTCGTCGTCGTCGCCTAGGGATAATGAAAATTTCCTCTTGTCTTTTGCCTGCCACCATGTCCACTTCACAGCGATCTCTTTTCGTCACGTTGGCTGCTCAGGCGATGAGCTCTGTCGGCTTCAGTGTTGTCCGTCCTCGTCCCTTTTTTTCCTATTTCAAAACTTGACCGTCAATATATAGAGCATCATCGCTTGGATCTGGCTTACCCTCGTCCCGCCCCCGAAAATCGATCTCACAGAGCCTATTCTGGTCGACAAGAAGGCTCGCCGTCGCTCCGCCCCGGCCGCTCTCCAGTCCCGTAAACGCGACTCTCTTTCTCCCTCGGCCAACCCGCCGTCCCCCGACGCGCTTTCTCCGATCAGTCCGAGAACACGCCGCGTCTACTTTGTCGATTCTCCTACTTCCTCCCTGTCACGACCCACGAACCAATTCGAACGAACGCCGCACGACTCTTTGTTACTAGAAAAACCACTGCACGCCTCACCTACCTCCGAAACCAGTCCTTTGTCCTCCTCGTCCACACTCGTCCATACATATCCTGGCATTCCTCCTCAGACCCTCGAAACGTGCCGCGAATCAGCCATCGAGTCTGATTCCTCCAATAATTGCTCTCCGCGCACGTCATTGTCTTCGTCAAGACCTTCTTTGCACCCCAGAAACCGCAGAAATTCCGGCACGTCAATAATTACCGATGTATCTCCAATGGCATCCGAACCAGGTATGTGTGCTTCCTGGGTGGCCGTCCTTCAATGACACCTTTGTAGCCGAAACCACGCACCGTCGAAGATCGAGCATCGGCTTCACTCCGCCCTGGTCTTTCCGACGAGCATCAGGCTCTAGAAATCCTGCAAGCCCCGCGACGTCGTCCACCAACCCCACCCTCATTCCTGCGCCGTCGTACTTTACGCGAAAGACGGCGCGCCGGGTGTCCACGCCAGTCCCGCGCACGCAGCCGTACGCATACCCGTATTACGCGCAGCCCCCGATCGAGGACGAGGCGTACGCCGCGCACCTGCGGAGCTTGCCCCAGTTTGGGCCGGAGGTAGCCAATCCGAGTCCGAGTACGTCCGATTCTGAGGAGAAGGAGAAAGAGAAGGAATCACCACTATTGGACCGGAGGAGTCGCAATCGGAAGGCGCAGGCGGCGCTTGGGCTGGGGAGGCAGCCACCTGTCGTGAGGCCCCACCAACGATCTGCTAGTGAGAGTTGGGCGGCTGGGAAAGAGCCGCGCCTGTAAGGGGCGCGGTTCGACTATCTATATACTTAATTATCTGTGAGTGCTCCACTGGGTTGATGGTGTGCTGGCTAACCTCTAGCACAGACCGGAACGACATCTATAAGCAAGAGTTATAATGAAGCCACAGCATAGCACTGTACATTACGCATACGATGAATGAACCGCATTTGCATTCAGTGTGATTCCAGAGTCGCAGTGAATCGGAGGTCGACAGATCAACAAACGACAACAGCGCAACGCCGAAATCCCAATCGGGCTAGATAGAGAGAGACAGATCAACAAACAACTGCGCAACGCTGAAATTTCGATCGGGCTACGATACATTCTGATAGTGGGATTTAGGGCCTTTCACAGTAGCCGATTTCGTCAGTGAAATCGGCTACCGTGAAAGGCCCTGGTATTCAGTCAAGCCATCATTAGTAAGTAAAGCCAACATGGCGTGGACAACTGGGTTATCGGCGCTGCTATTTAGCATGGCCCCATCCTCCACACATCGCTGCAACTGCGCGTCCAAGAGTCGACTGGGAATATCATTAGATCGACCTGAGTGCGATAGAAGCGATGACTCACCGGAGTTGGTTAACGAGGACGCCGATCCTTGGCCACGCTTTGAGCCGTATCCAAGTGTTCTTGGAACCGACGGTAAGCCCTCCCGCGACGTGATTGACCGACACCGGCCCGCCAAACAGCAACATGGCATAAAGCGGGATTTCCGTCGCGTCGCGCAGAAACACCTTGCTCGTCATGTGCTTGTGGAAGTACACCAGGAACGGAGACTTCCACTGCGCGACCTCAAAGAGGATGCTTTGCGGGTGGAGGAAGACGCGCTCCCCGCGCAAGTCGTACATCTTGAACTCCTTGGCGATGTTCTCGCGCTGCACCGTCCCCGCCGATACGCGGTCGAATTTGATTGCGGACTTGGGGAGGTGCACGCGCGCGACGCGCGGCCAGAGCCCGCCGAGTACGACCGCCTTGATGAGGTTCGTGTTATCGCTGTTCGTATTGAGCGCTGGTGTCGATGGGGTGGAGTGTATGGGGATGAAGCCGAGGTCCGCCAGCGAACCGATGAAATCGATACGGAGGGTGGTGATGTCACGGATGGTGTTGGGCGAGATGAAGTTCTAGCAACGATAATCAGATCTACGCATTTGGCGGATAACCGCTTCTTACTTCTTCACAGAATGCCCGGACCACGCCCTGGGATTTCCCTTCTGTACGCATTCTATTGCATGTATCGTATGCGTTGAGGTCCGTGAGAAGGTCACTTCCCGCCGTTGCGAAACGCGCTCTTGCTCTGGTGCAAGAGTTGATCAATTCAGGCCTCCTATTGGAGTAACGACTCACTTGGACGCCTCGTCTCGCTTTTCCATCGGGGTGAGAAACAAGGGTTTCGAGGACAAGGAAGCAGCGATGGTGAGGACGGGCCCCAAACACTGGAAAATCGTCCCCAATACGAGCATCTGTTCCACACGTCAGTCTAGCATAGAACTTGAATTCAGAGCGCACCGACTTTTGCAAGTCGTAGATCGACCGGAAGCGTCGACTATGAAACGTGAGAGGTGGTAGAGAAACGCGAATCATCCTGGACTAACTATATGTCGGCCCAACGGCGTCAACTTTCCCTGTAGGTCGACGGCTCCCAGCTCCTCGAGAACTGTCCAGGCGGCCTCCATGGCAGCTACTTTCGGCGGATCTATAGCGCGCTGCAGGAACAGCTTGACGTCCTCTTCCTCCCGCATGACCTTGACGGTCAGGGAAATGCTCTCCAGCGGAACACGCAGGATTTCGGGGACGGGGTACTTGCCCATGTTAGCCTCCTGCTTCCTGGTGTAGAGCTTGTAGCAGATTCCGGGCTGCGTCCGACCTGCACGTCCCCTGCGCTGTCTCCCTGCTGCACGAGTAACGTACGTCTCCACCAAGCGCGACATGCTCGTCTCGGGGTCGTACTGCGTTTCCTTGACCTTGCCCTATCTCCGGATTAAGTATGGTGACGGAGGGTGTATATAGACTGAAACGTACTGCATCTATGACGTATATAACATCATCTATTGTAATGGAGGTCTGTAAGGTGCAGTTAGTACCACAATAGGGAACCTTGCGGTTTGGTTACCTCGGCAACGTTCGTAGCGGCGATGACTTTCCACTTGGACGTCTTCATGAACACACGGCGTTGCTCATCGCTCGAGAGATTCGCATGAAGGGGAAACACATCAGCTTGCCCTCCAGGGAGCACAGTTCGCATGGAGTCAATGCATTGTCGGATTTCTGGCACACCAGGCAGGAAGATGAGCACACCCCCGCGCTTATTCTTCGGGTCGGAGACGATGAAGCGTACGACCTCTGCGATGAGCTGGATGAAAAGTCCGGTCAGCGCAGACTTTTGCAAGTATACATTATTCGACCTGGAAGTCGAGCCGGTCGGAGCGGCTGATGATCTGAATAGCAGAAATAGCGGCATCATCGAGGCCTTTTTCTTTGTGTTCCTCACGGAATGCCTTTAGAGCATCCCCGCTTTCCTTCCTGGTCGATCTCGCGGCAGGCGGGCGGTACTTGATTTGCGGGATGATATCTTCCAGGTATATATCCGTCACGGGGTGGGTGTAGCCTGGAATGGTCAGAAGCGGAGCGCCGTTGAAATACTTGATGAACGTTTCGTGATTAATCGTGGCGGACATGAGCACGACCTTCAACGTTGGGTGTTTCAGCAAGAGCTCCTTGAGCTCGAGGAGCAAAAAGTCTCCGTCCACGGAACGCTCATGGACCTGGAAAAACGCGTAAAGATTGTATTTCTCGCTGAAAGAAAAACAAACGTACTTCATCGACGACAATGTGGGAGACACCTTCAAGAGTGTCCCCAGAGCCAAGTCGCCTGAGCACCACCCCCGTTGTGCAGAATAAGAGTTTGGTGGTCTTGCTTTGCTTGTTTTCACCGCGAATGGCATATCCAACCGATCCATCTTCAAGGCGTTCAGCAGAGACACGAGCCGCGACTGAGATCGCCGAAAGACGCCTGGCCTGTGGTGTGAATCGCTACATTGACATTTTGGAATGGTGAGACTGGCCTGGGCTGCGTAACGATGATCGAGGCTGTTGCTCCGAGATTCGAGGTGATGAGGGAGTCGAGGATGAATTGAGGCACTGGAAAGCCATCTGTTCTGGTGAGACAAAGAGTAGAAAAGGAGCAACGCACGTTGTGTAGTCTTTCCACACCCTTGGGGATAAGTTTAGATGGGATGCAGAAGAATGTTTGGTTGACTGCTCACCCGTCTCGCCAACAACGACCACGGCGCGGTTGGCGTGGAGGAGATTGAGAAACTCGTCTTTGGCAGTAAACGCCGGGAGCTTCTCTCGAGAAGACAACATTTCCTTGTACTGCAATCCCGCTCAAATCTCTGGTAATCAATCACACAAGGAAAAACTAGGCTACCTTGCCGTTCCGACAGATAGTTTCGAAATCTTGCTTTATCTGAGCGCTGCTGCGGTCGTCGCGTCGATAGTTTCCTCCTCCTTTCCGACGATTGCGAGTCCCTGCTGTGCCGGTTTTCAGATTACTTTCGTAGTCAGCGCCTTCTCCTTCAATCCGAGGGACGATGTGTCTCAAGACAACAGACATATCGGGCGGCCCGTCGTCCTCAACGACAGCCCATACAGCCTCCAGAACCCGCATCGCGGCCATACAAAACCCCTCGCCGGGCTGGATAAATTCCTCTTCCTCCATTTCCAAGAGGAGCTGCGATATGAGGTGAAGTCGTATGTACGCTGGGACCGTAGTAGACGTAAGGAACATCGGCGTGTGGCCCGGGCGGGGATACCCTTTCTCGTTAGAGATGACAACGTGCAGCTTGACCGGTGCGCTGAACAGCGGCATGACTAACTGCGTCGGATCCTCAAGAGAGGCCCCCATCGCCTCCATTTCGTCGGGATCGATCTGGTATGGCTCGCTCCCCTCCGGAATTCCTGGACCCTCGAGACCGATTAGTTTTCGACCCAAGGTGGAGAGAAGGAGGTCCCAGTTATCGGTCAGGGTGGGATCGGCTTCGAGGCACGCCTGGACGACATGAATGGGCCAGCCCGCCTCCTTGGCGGCCTTGTCTTCGATCCAGCGCCGCTTCAAATCATCTGCACCGGAGTGTGCCGATGTGATGAATGCGTTGGAAGAATTGGCAGAAGGCAGAAATCTTTGCGGGAGATCACACTCCGGGAGGTGGAGGATCAGATACTCGATTGCGGCCTCCAAGGGCGACAGGGAGGTCATCAGGTTAGCGGTGACTGGCGAAGGGCGGGAGAGAAAGTTGACGGCATTCCGCGCTTGGGCGGGAGTGAAACTGAGAAGGCCGAGTTGCTGGTTAACCTTGGGGGCGTCTTCGTCGGATAAAACTGACGGAGTGACGTCGGCAGCTTCGGGATAGAGAGAAATAGCCTAGCGCGGTTGATTTACATCCATGACGCATCAGGCAAGGATATACCTGTTTGATCGCGTCCTCTGCTAACTCTCGCAAGCCACCAGCCATCCTGACCTCCGGGGCTTGAGCAAATTCTCCTGAAGCTGCAGGTTGTCGAGGTTGAGAAGCCCTCAGGCTGGCTTCAACCAACTCTCCCGGAGACTGAACTTGGGCCTCGTCACGTCTCTTGCTAATCGCTTGCGCCTGACGCTGGTCGACTTCTTTTCGAGCTGCAAATGGATCGGCCTCGTACATCCATTTTTGGTGTTCTGGCGCATTTTTGTGCTCAGTCGCCAGTTCTTCCCAGTATTGTCGAGGGCCCGGAGGAAGTACTCGATTCAGCTGAGAGCCGGTCAGTTCGGGAAACCCTGTCGCCAGAGAGGAAATACGGCTACCTGGAGGCCATTGCAGAACTAAATGATTTACATCTTCAATGGGAAATATTTCGATAAAGACGCGTATTGACGAACACGGTATAACGCGTAGGTAGCACCCCTAGGAGAATATCTCGATCAGGGCGCCTATTGACGAGCACGGACCGTACCAGTGACGCGCCTCAATGGGAGATGGACTGACATACGGGGGATGTGGCTCCATCCGCACCGTTTCTTTCTGACCACTTTTCTTGTTTAGCTTACTGAGCGTCACAGAGAAGGACCAGCCATCGCGTTGTTTTCTCTGTACAAATAAATTCGGCGTTGAGGTGGATATGGATGGATCGGAAAACTCACAGTGTCTATAGTGGGCTTTTCCCATCCGTTCTTCTGGCATCTAAATATGTCAATCGAATTGGTTTCAAGGACGACAGTTTCCCATTCACCTCTCCTGAAGCTGACTGAGAGGATATTTGAAACCGGCAGGGAAGAGAAGTTGTCCGTCAACTTGGGCATCCGAGTCTGCTGGCTTGGGAGCAGGCTTGGACGAATTCCCGGCATTTCCAGACTTGACGATACCTTTCCGGGGAGGCATATTATAGGGTGAACAAGTCAATAAATCAAAGCAGGCTTTTCATGTTTTCTCGCTCCCGAGGCATGAGTATGTGAAGAGGAGGCTGTGCACCCATCACTGAATCAACGTGTCGCTCCCACGGTCTCAACCCAACCAGAGCCACTTCGCCAAACCCAAGTCGACAATATCCAGCCAGGCCACCGGCGTCTCTCCTCGCCAGCTCTCCCTCTCTGGCGCCCGTTCTCTACGCACCTCCCTGCCCTCTTCGGTCTCCTGCTCGCCCCAGCCATCCTGATCCCACTCTGGCCCCCTACCGGAGTGACATCCTAACCTAGTCATCGAGAGGCCATCGCGTGTCCACTTCTGCTTTATGGCGTTCTTCGATGGTGTCCTGGTCTGACGAATGCAGATCTTTAAGGACGCGTGGACGGCCTCAATGACTGAATCCTGCGCGTTTGTGCGCGGACGAAAACGTCTTCCGCACCCCAGACTCCTTTCACGCGATGATGTCTCTGCAACCTTATATCGCGTCTCCGGCACGTGTCCTGTGTAGATTCACGTTGATCCGCGCCGATCCCTGCCTGTGTTGCCTCGGGACCCCGACCCCCCGCTTCGATCCGCACAGAAAGCTGAGGCCCCTTCAGAGTCCGCGCGCCTTCGCTCGGTAAGCGGTTCACTGTCTGGGTATGCTTTCAGGTGTAGTGGTGGTGGAAGGGAAGGCGATGCCGGAAATGCATGGGATCCCCTCGGCGTGAATCGCACAACGGGCACTAGAGACGCGTCGCGGGACTTTGGGTATGCATGCCAGAGACTGAGCGGATCCGTACCATCTGAGGTGCGAGACGCATTCCGCGCCGAGTGGGCTCCGTACAGGCCTTGACCGGTCATTTTACCCACCTATGAACGCTCGTGCGCTCGATTCTTTCATGCCGGTTTACCGGTTCGTCCGTCCACACTGTCCCCTGGCTTCATCTCGACGTCTGTCTTGTTCTTTGAACAACGAAAAGCGCACCGCATAGGACACCGGTGGCCCGAGCTTCGGCTCTTCCTCTGGACTTAGACTGCTCCCCAGCGGAATAATGTCCAAATCCCGGCGTCGTCTCTGTTGAATCCCGAGCGCCGTGGGTCACTCCGACTCCGTCTGCGGCTGCCATCCTAGCATGTGCGCAGGCGGGCTGGAGGTGAGGCCCAGAAGCGTCGGCGAGCGCATCGAGATCCACATGGCTTCGCGAGCATGGTTGGCCAAGACACGGGGCGGAAGGTCTGCGTCCTGAACATCAAAGGGCACGAACAAGAGAGCATCGGGCTCTGATCACTGGGGCATTAGTCGGCTTCCGCGAAGTTGCTGAGGCAACAGCACACTCTGGGGCGGCGCTTGTCCCTCGGGACACGCGTCCCACGATACACTGATAAGGTTCTTTTCTACTCTAGGCGTTTTCGTTCGCCCCCAGCTTTCGGTCCGTCCAATACAGGACGGCCGACCATGAGTCAACTACCGGCCATGATACCCTGACTCTCTCTCCCAGCTGCACTGATTCTGACGGCCCGCCCGCGAACGCGACCCGTGCTTGCGGATGTGTTGCCCTCTTAATGCCGCTGACGGAAGACCCATTGATTGCGACGACTTTGTCATTCATCCCGAGCGGCGAAGACAGCAGTTTGTCGAGCCCCTTTGCGACCGCACCTTGCTCCTCCGCACTCCGACTTGTTTACCGCCCTCCCTGCTCGTGTGTGCGCATCCGGCGCCGACGATCCAGCGGACTGCTTGTTCGTTTGTTCCTTCAGATGCTCGGCCCTGCTAAGACCCTACCTGCTTCTGCACCTACCTCGTCGTTGAAATTCCGGTGCCCGCGGGCGCCGCAATAGAGATTCGTTCTCGCGATCAACTGTCGGGTGTAGCGTCAACGGTGGCGGACTGCGGCCCCTGGCTTGGTTTAACGCAGATGTCGGGAGAAGGCTCAGCATCCGTTTGGTGAGGCGTCCTTTGCGTATACAAAGCGTGATTGGGTTCGGTCGGAGTTCGTACAGGAGGACGGGGGTGCGGACCCGCGGGGAGGTGAGCGGCTGCCGAGCTGCTCAATGTGCGCATTGCGAAAAGTCGGCGTTGAGACTGGGTCCCCGTTATGCATGGGAGACGCCGCCTGTGCGGGTCGCTTCGCGCGTCCACACACGGATAGGGCGGGCTGGACGACGGCAGCGTGGCGGGGAGAGGTCGCGAACTTCTGGCCGGCTTGCAGCCGGTTGGAGGTGAGTGTAGGAGGAAGGGCCGGGGGAAGCGGCTAGGCGGTTCATGGTGGGGGTGGCCTTTGTTGGCCTCGAGAGTGCTACGATGCGTCTGGGGGTCAACTGGAGTGTTCCCGCTATCAGTTGTTGACGGGATGTGGGCGCCGTCAGTCGTGGAAGTCTATGGCGAGGGCATTGCCCGATGACCCAGCTTCCCGCAATTTTTTCCTCACCCTTCCGCTTTCGTGGCGGCTGCTTATTT
This sequence comes from Mycena galericulata, assembly GCA_029289565.1. Taxonomy (NCBI): domain Eukaryota; kingdom Fungi; phylum Basidiomycota; class Agaricomycetes; order Agaricales; family Mycenaceae; genus Mycena; species Mycena galericulata. The sequence continues at coordinate 41,212 of JARKIA010000437.1, read as the reverse complement.
TCCGGAATGCGGAGCAAAATGTGTGTTTATTGGATGAGGTACGTCTGTTTCTACTCTGATTCGTGAAGCGTTTATTTTACACCTCCCCTGTACATTCGTCTGGTAAATAGTGCAATGTATTATGGAGTACGGCCGTGTCTCAGGTCTTGCGCGTGGATTTGATTGACCCTTATTTGCGCGACGCTGCTCGGTTTCCAGCAAGGATGGAATGAATGTGGACGAGATCTAAAACTTTGAATGAGTCATGCAGTCGGATGCGAGAGGAGAAACCAAAATACCATTGTCGTGTGGCTTCAAATTCTTATCCCACAAATCTGAGGGCGTCGGCAGAAACGTAGTATTTCGCGAGCTCGCCGGCCTTGGAGGGCGGGGGTGCTGCCGCGTCGGGCACGAGCATGAACGTCTGGGAGAAGACGCGGGGGTGGCCCTCCTTGTTTCGGGTAGAGGTTGCGGATGGGTTACCCGAGGGGCCAAGCCCGTGAGTGACACTCCCGGAGACGACGATTAGCAGCGACGGTGGCTGCGTGCCTGCGTTCGGGCAGTCAGGAAGGAGAAGATACGCGGGGCAAAGATAAAGACCTGGGATAGGATGGCAGTCGAAAGACTGGATCTCATGCTTCGTGGGGGGCATGTTCTGGACAAGCGAGACAACGCCGTCAGAGCCCTGGAAGGGTGTCCCGTTCCAGGTGAGCGCAGACGTGGGCCGGTAGAGCTTTGGGAGCTCGCTGAGACGCGTCGGGGAGTCATACGCGGTGTAATAGATGCGGGTGAAGTTGTCTGCTGCACGGGTGGCGATTTCGATACTAGGGAGGGATGAGGGACAGCGTAGAAGGAGGATGGGGAACGGGGACGCACTCCGCAGGGGTAAGCGGTACAGCCATGCTCGTGGTTTGGGGAGAAAGAAGGGTCCGTGTGGCTGTGCATCAATTAGGAGCTCTCGCCGCATGGCAGACGAGCAGGAAGTCCGAGTCCTCAGTCTCAATTGCTGGTCCGTGCAACTCACCCTCAACCCACACATGTCATTGACCTCAGCACTCTAGGGGCCTTAAATATGTCGCAAAGAATCGCAGGGAGCGCATAAACGGAATCGCAAACGAGCTCGCAAAGTTCGACCACGATATCATCGCGCTCCAAGAGATTTGGGTCTTTGCAGACTATGAGCATGTCCGGGACAGCGTTCTGAAGCGTCTCCCGTACTCCAAATTCTTCTACAGGTGCGGAGCTGCGTTGTGGGCGCGACGGAACGATTAAACAACGTGCTAGCGGTGCGCTTGGGTCTGGTCTGGCGTTGTTCTCCCGGTTCCCCATCCTTGCAACCTCCGTTCATCCATATTCACTGAATGGCGCGCCCATCGACGTTGCGGGGGGCGACTGGTTCGTTGGCAAGGCTGCTGTCAGCATTATAATCTCGCATCCCGTCCTTGGCCAAGTCCAAGTATTTAATACCCATGTAGTGAAATTTCTCCGCGGGATGCATCCATACTCATATCATGCCAGTTGTACGCCAAAGGTGGCGAGGATGGTCCAGAATACAACCGAGCACATCGGCTGGTCAATGCATGGGAATTCTCAAAACTAACGCGCCAAGCTGCAGAGCTCGGTCGGTATGTTATTGCGGTATGTCCCAAACGCGTCCGTATCTTTCGCTGCTGAAGCCCGGGCAGGCGGGAGACTTTAACAGCATCCCGAGCACGCTCCCCATGGCACTCATCCGCGAGTACGCCGACCTCTCCGACGCATGGACCGTTACCCATCCCACGCAGCCCACCATCGCATCCCCCTCCGCAATGGACGCCGTCACGCAATTCGGCGTCACAGCCGACTCACCGCTCAACTCGTACTCAGCGGGAAAGCCCTTGGGCCCCTACGCGCGCAAATTTCTCGGCAAGCGTCTCGACTACATCCTCTACCGGCAGCCCATTCGGCCTTTACAGCGCGCCGATGACCCACTGCCCGTGCTACACGCGACCGAGTGCGAGGTGCGCTTAACGGAACCGGTACCCGGGCGGTCGTTCTCGTACTCGGACCACTTTGCGCTCGAGGCGACGCTCGAGATCCGCGCGGGCGAGCGCGCGCCAGCGGAGCTGGCCGACGCGCATAACGTGTGGGGCGGCGCGCCGCCTGCATCGGCGTACCCTTCAGCGCCAGCGTCGGAGCTTTCCGCGGAGTCGCTCTCAACGGCGATGCAAGCGCTCGCGGCGTGCTACCGCTTCTCCCGGCAGCGTGCGCGCAAGGAGCTCTTGATCTTTGCGCTCTGCCTTGTTGTCCTCGTCGGGCTCATCGTCGGCTCATCATGGCTTCCGCACGCGTGGATCAACCCCATCTTCATCCTCTTCACCGTCTTCGTCGCGTGGCTCGGCACGACAATGCTCTACGAGGGCTTTTTGTACGGCAACTGGGAGTGTAACGCGCTCATGAACATCATCGAGGAGCTCGAGATCTACAAAAATGCTATCGAGGTCCACTCTGGGTAATTTCATTGTTTATTAAAAAAGACGACGATAATGTATAAACTCATCCCTATCTCGCTACGGCAGCGGCAAGGGCAAGCACCTCTTCCTGGTCGAGTTCTTCTGTCCATTCGACATCCGACCATGATGGCGACGAATGATTGCTCTGGCATGTTCTAGATACCAGTGACTCTGTGTGTCGTTGGAGGTGCTCCATGAGGTCAGACCGAAGAAGCCTCAGAATGTCATCCGGAATCCCAAAGGGAGGTGACCACGGATGTATTATTCCGTGCGATCCCGGGACTCTGAGAGGGGGGTCCAGAGGCGCGTGCGTATTGAGTAGTGAAGCCAGCTTGCTACAGGTGTAGCAGCACTTCTTTGCCACTCCAATGGTATGTGATAAATTCTGGCCCAAGCGTCGTCAGCTGCATATGTGTATCTTCAAAGAATGTACATACATCTCTCGTGGACCAGATTTCACTCGCATTTTCAATCGCCGCACCGACCAGGGGATCATTCACGTCGAGCTGATGCATAGCCGTCATAATCCCCATGAGGGTTGCCTCGCAGTGAACAGATCCCTCGTAAGCGAGAGTGGTGCCGGTCCCGTCGATGAGGCCCGCTGATTGAAAGTGTGATTCTAACAGGCGAACTTGCTCTTGCGTATGATTCGGAAGCGCCTCTCTTACGAGTTGCATGAGAGGTGACATCGTTGTTGCTGGAGGAGGTACGAGAACAAGACAGAGGTCGATGGGGACATGCCTTCGAATGATGACACTGGACGACAGCCTATAGATGGCATTGTGCCATGCCACCATGTTCTGCAGCTGGCGGAACAGGAAGACACCATCACGGTCTTCGACTGAAAAAATGTTTGAACAAGGCCAAAGCAGGCCAGAATAAGACATACGGATGCTGTCCTCCGTTTCTCCGTCGCCAGAGAACGCGAGGTATGATTTAGCTTTCATTGAAATTGCCTGCGATAAGTTGGTGTTGCACATGATATGCTTTACTATGCATTTCTTAAAATTTTGCGAGATCAACATCGCCAACACTCGCAGTTGCATGTCGAGGGTGTTCCATGTACTCGGTGAAACTGGTTGCTGCTCGCATGCCACGAGGCTTTCATGGATGGTGGCGAGGTGCCGTTGAAGTGCACGCATACATTTTGCAGCAGTGGCTGTGTCGAGTTGCACACGGTTTGTTGCATCGATTGTGCCAGGAACGAATATTTCCCAAATCGTGGCCCTGGCCTCATCCAATCGGAATTGTACCGGGTCGTCGAGCTCTGGTTCGCATTGAGACAACAATTCCCACCAGGGCCGGGAATCGGTGGTGAAAAACTTGGAGGGGTTTTTGAATCTTTGAGCGATTTTACGGATCGACCTCGTCAAGATGAAAGCACGGGCTTTTAGCTGAGTAGTGGTGTCCATTGAAGGATACTGGACAAGGATGTGCTTGATATCAGTGATATGCTGCGCAAGGTCCACACTGCTACAGCTTGACAAGGTGAATAGTGAGAAACAAGCAAATGTTTAACACGACCTCTGAGGATGGACCTACCCTGTCTCAAAGATCTGTTCCAACGATCTCCCGTCCTCGGCCTCGATTTTTTGCAGTATGATCTTTGAGGACAAAGACTCAGCATCGATTCCTGATTTGAGGTTTCTGGCTACGCCGAGGTCTAAATCGGCTGGCTTGTCGTATTCAATATTAACCCTATCCACTGTTGGGGCCGAAGGAGTTGTGCCTGAAAAGGCAGACGTAGTTACATTTAGAGGAGAAGACGTCGGTGAGGTCGTTCGAAAAGAGAGGGGTGATTTCGCCACGCCCAAAAACGAAAAGCCGGTGGGCGTATATAGACCAGTTACGGCGACCACAGCTTGGCCTCGAGCTTCATCCGCATCCCCTCTAGTTAACAGTGTGGCCACATGGTTGGACTCTGCCTGGAAGTCGTCTTCAATGAGGAATGCGCTGCGCGGCAGCGATGTCTGCGACGAAATCTTTGCCAGTGCCGTGCTGAGCGTACGGATATCGACGGCGAGTTCGTTCATCGTTAGCCTTGCGCACCAGTGGCAAAAGACGAGATCGTGGATATCGAAATGTTCAGGAGTCAAGTTCGGAAAGCAAGTTGAAACAAAGGAAAAACATGTGGTGGTTCGTTCATATACCAGGTGGCCAGCGTGTCAGTCGTATTCAATGAAGCCGTCGACGACGAGAACAGCAGAAACAATGTGAATGGAAGCAAAAGGACCGTCGGCTTCATTGCACTTCGGTACCTTCTATCAGTTAACGAAAGTAGACGTCGACTCCGCCATTGAGAGCGCGGAGGCTTGACGAATTATTGTACTGGGGCGGATACGTGGTCAAGTCACTCTGCGAAGCTCCCCGACGCAAGTCACTGAGCTGCTCAGTTTTATTCTTTGCTTCCCATCCATTCTTTCACTATCGTCTCGGCAATGATTAGCTGCTACAACATTAGCGAATTATATTACGACTACTGATACAGCTGTATGTACAAAGCATCCATGCATAATAAATATACCATCTACTCGCTACGGCGGCCGCGGGTACGCAGCAACAGGCTTGTACACGAGCGTCTCGTTCGCGGGACCGCCCTGCGTCCAGTTTTCTACCAGCTGCGTGATGTCGGGGTGCCCCGCGGCTGAGTTGCGCCGAATCGAGGGCGAGGGCGGCGGGGACATGGGCGTGAAGGACGCGAGCGTGGGCACGTGCTCGCGCGAAGACGTGCGGCGAAAGTGGTAGTGCTGCGAGCGGTGGCGCTTCAGCGTCGGGCGCGAGATGCCCTCGGGAATGATCACGGAGACGGCAGACTGGATGCGCCGCAGCGTGGACGTCGGCGCGGGCTCGGCCGGCGGAGGCGCGGGCTTCGCTGCCGCCGCGTCCAACTCGTCGTCGGTGTGGGTATTGTCGTCGTCATCATCGTCCTCTTCGTCGTCTGTCGTCGGCGGCGACGCGAGAACGAGCCGCGACGGGCCCCAGCTGGGGTACCACGCCTTCTGCACTTCCTCCTCCTCCGGCTCGCTCTCCGTGGGTTCCTCCTCCTCGAGCTCTTCCTTGGCCGCCTTGCTCGCGACGCCGTCCCCACGCACGACCGTCGCTGCCGCGCCACCAATCTCCTGCTCCAGCCCCTCCTCCGCGCGCTCGCCGAGCGTGCACTTGGCCTGCGCGCTCAGCGTGCGCACAAAGTCGCCGATCGACATGAACGCGCGCCGCGATGCGTCGAGGAACGGGTACGTCTGGAAGATGTGCACCGCGTCCTCGTAAAGCTCGTGCCGCACCGCGACGCCCGCACGCGTCGCTTTGTGCGCGAGGAGCGCAATCTCATCGCGCAGCACCTCCGCGTCCCCCGCCTGGATTAACATCGGTGGGAGCCCCGCAAAGTCGCCGAACAGCGGGCTCGCGTACGGGTGAGTGAGGTACTTGTCGACCTGGTCGCCGAGGTAGAGCGCGATCGGGTTCATGTGATTCGTCGCGGTGGGGACGGGCACGACGTCAAACGGCGCGTTCGATTCCCATGAGTCACAGCTCATTGTCAGGTCTGCATTGGGGAATTAGAGGGGCCACGGCTGAAAAAAAAAACGAGCTACTCACCGACCCACGGCGACATGAGGATCGCGGAAGCGGGAAGCGGGTACGCGTTGTCGCGTAGATACATTAGCAGTGCGAGCGACAGCCCTCCACCAGCGCTGTCGCCGCACACGATTATATTCTCCGCCGGAATTTGCAAGTCCTCGACGAGACGCAGGTACGCGCACACCGCGTCGTGTAGTGGCCCGGGAAAACGTGTTTCCGGTGCTAACCGATAGTCGACCGCTGCCCATGTCTAGTTAGGTCGGAACCGGAAGCGAATAGTGGCGGAGACGTACCGAATACGCGGGCATCGGTATATTTGGACAAGGGTATCGAGATGAGCCGCTGGCCCGCAGCGCTGGAGAGATAGTATGCACCTGGGCAAGGATGTGAGGCACACAACAACAGGGATGACGACACAAACTGACCGCCGTGGATATAGAGCACGACGCGCTCCTTCTTGCGGTGGGGCTCGGGGGCGGGGCGGCCCTGCTGTGCGGTCTTCCACTCTGCCTGGAGGCGTTGCCAGGTCCGGCGGCCGACGACCCATTCACCAGAGAGCTCGCGGTGACCGGTCTCTGCGGCGTCGAGATCGGCGAGGATGCCGCGGAGTTTGCGGGGCTTGACGCGGAAGGTGACGGGGGTAACGAGGGCATCGGAGGGAAGGGGGATGAGCCCGCTCAGACTCATCGCAAATCGTATCGTAGCCTACAGACAAGTCAGTGTCCTGCGGCCGCATCGTAAATGAGACGGACAATGTCGACAAGGGCGCTGTGGCGGCCGGCACCGCGCATGAAGCTGGTGATGAGGGTCATCTCGATACCCCATGATTTGCGGCGTGGGCCCCAGATATTGTGGGCGATGACGGCGCCCGTGATCTCGGTCGCTGCGCTTGCAATCGGTATCCGGGCTTGTGCAGAGAGCTGCTGGACACACCTTTCGACACGACAACGAGCCCATACTTCCAGAGATGCCAAAGACGCACTGGGTCGCGCTGGGGGGCTCGGAGGGTCGGGTCTACGCGTGCGGATGGCGGTGGGACGCCGGGGTTGGCGTAATGGTGGAGTGCGGGGGTTATCGGGGGCACGGGGGGGCGTTGCGGGGGGCGTGGGCGACGGAGAAAAGGGCCAGGGCAGGCCGAGGGCCATGGCGGACAAAGGAAGGAGGGTCAGCGAATGTGGTACAAGCTCCGGGCCAGAGAAAGTTTCATCGGCACAAGTGTGGGGTAAATCAAAACTGAACCCGCCCGGCCCGCGAGACGGTCTGGATCCACAATTTAACATTTTCGAGTCTCACTCAGGGTTCATCGCAAGCAAATATCCTTGGAGTGTAGATGTTTAACATCCTAGCCGCTAATAATCATCTCCCCGACTAACTACCTCCTTGCACGTCGGCCGCAGCAGAATCGTGTGCTCAAACTGTGCCGTCTTGCTCCCGATCTGTACCAGTGAGGTTAACAAAAGGAGAACACAAGGGGCAGAACAAGGGGGCACAGAACAAAAGACCGACCTGATCATACAGCGGCGGGTACGCGCACACAATATCTTGTGCTACCAAATGGTTCAGCTATAATTGTCCGCGTCAGACATTTGTAAGAGCAGAACCCGACAACAGACAACACGCACCGCAAGCAAATACTTGCTCTCGCCCAGCCGATCGAGGTACCGCCGGCAAAACGGCAGCGTCCCGAAATTCTTGTTGATCGTCTTCAGGAGCGACTTGGCCGACGTGAGCCGCAGGGGCACGTTCGGCGCGTCGTAGATGCGCGCATAGTGCGAACATTCTCCCTGCGCGGTCATGAGCGCATCGCATTACGATAAAAGACGAGGAACAAACATTCTCCACGATCCGCCCCCGCCCCGTCGAGCCAAACGTCTCGATCGCAAAGTACTCGCCCTCCTCCATCTTGGTCTGGTCCGCCGTCCGCACGAGGGGGACGGACTTGCCCTTGGACCCACCGTGGATTTGATAGGGCGTGATAGTGTGCCCGGACAGGTTTGCGATAGATTTCACTGCAACGCGTAAAAAAAAGTAGCTCGATTTCGAACAGAGGTGAACGCACCAGGGTAGACCTTCCCGCCTATCTCGACCTCGTACGACTCCATCGTCTCCTGGATGAGTCCGCCGAGCTCACCTAACCGGACGTCGATCCCGGCTTCCTGTGGTGCAGCATGTCAGCCGAGCTACAAAGTTACGAACAGCACAGGCTTACGCGGATGCCAGTATCCGTCGCAGCCTGGACCGCCTTGATCAGGTTTTCATAGTTCGGATCCCAGCTTAGGGTGAAAGCCGAGTCCAATATCCGGCCCTTGATATGGACACCGATGTCCACCTTGAGCACGTCACCGTTCTGAAGCACGGTGGTGTCGCCTGCGTTTGGCGAGTAGTGCGCCGCGCAGTTGTTGAGGTTCACGCCGGTGGGAAATCCGACGCCCGCGTCCAGCCCATCGCCCTCCGCGAGCGCTCGCGTGCCCGCCTCGATGTTCTCGACGATCTCCGTCAGGGACATGCCCGGGCGGATGGTCTTGCGCGCGTGCGCACGCACGAGACGGTGCACCTCCGCGCCCTTGCGAATATTCTGGTACGTCGTCTCCGGGTCCTCGGCCAGGCGCCGGTCGTTATAGCGCTTCTCCTCCGAGGTTGTCCGCCAGGCGTTGCTGGGCGCAATTGCGGATTAACGGCAGTCAAAAAAAGCGCACAGGAGTACGCACTCGTCCTTGTAGTACTGGATCTCACCCTCGGGGTAGATCCCGTCAGGGAAGAACTTGGACAGCCCGATGCGCGGCGGGTCGCTCTGCTCGGGCTTTTTCTTCTTTGGCTTCTTTTTCTTTTTCTTCTTCTTGGTCTCACCTAGTCCCACCCCCCAAGTCAGTCGAGTTCCCACTCGCAGCAGAGGGACGCACCGGTGCCTGGCGCGGCGTCCTCCTCGGCATCGTTGTCGTTGTCATTATCGTGTTCGTCTATGTCCGCCTCAGGCGGGACGTCCGGAGCCGGAGCGGCGGCAACCTCGGTGGCGGCAACGGCGACAGCATTCATCCTGTTCACTAAGTAGATGAGGAAAGGGAGCAAAGCGGAAACTTGAAAAGTTATTTTAGAACTCGGTTGGTTAGTTTGTGGGTCATGGTCACCTGATTATCCGCTTAGCCGCCGCATTCGCAAGAGGTGTCCGATCTCTGGATCACCCAATACTTCCCACGACCCACCCCCCCCAAAAAAGGAAGTGATCATCAAACCATCACTGCACCACTCGACGCCACTCGACCGCGCTCGTCTCTCGCCCTCTCTCGCCTGTGCTCCCACAAAGCCCGTAGTATCTCAGCACCTCCCCAGCTCATTCTGCAAACAGTGTGGGACCATAATTTTGTATATGCTGCACATACAGTACATCTCCAGTGTTAAATATGCTATTTCTTCGACAGCCTTCAAGTGACTCCGCGCCGCGCTTGAATCGTCAAAACAGCCGACCTTCGCGACACGTAGCAGCCGACAACCGACAACCTGAGGATGGGTCTTCGTTGGATGTTGATGTTTTCACTCAGAGATAGCTCAAATTTGAACAGTAGAGCTACAAGAGCAGCCTTAGGGAATATATTTTCTTGTTCAAAACACATGGCAGCCAGAGAGCATCGTGCAGCTAGTGAAATGAGTACACGGAAAGGGAAGTGGCTGTGTTTCCGCGGGGTTCCGGGATCAATCTGATCCAATCATCAAATTGAACGATCCAGAGATCATTCACCTCTTGCGCATTCGGCTTGCACTGACTTTGCAACCCGGATTCGGCAGAGAAACGCGTCTGTGTGAACAGCAACAGAGACGAGGATCGCCATGCCGGTGGCTAACTCGGAAATGGGGGTGGTCACTTACTCGAAATACTACCTCTGAATACTATACATTTTATCTTATCCGATCATATTATAATCTTATCCGAGCGCTTATCCGATTGTGTCCCGACAATTCGCACGCCGCAGAAAGTCAAAAACGAACTAACCACTCCAATGACTTGCCAATGACTCATAATCGTTGTAAGCACTTTTCTGGTTCTAGACTGGACGTTCGTTCAAAATTTTCCAGTTGTTCAAATTCTTCCGTGGCCAGAAGGATTGATTCTGAGCGACATTGCTGTTCGCATCAAACCATTCCTTTGTTCCTGACCACGAACTCTCAACTTGAACGACAACTAGTTACGATCTGCCATCCTTCCATGTTAAGTTATTCCTCGACGACCCTGAACCCCGCGGTTTCCTTGTCTCCATGTTCCCATACGGATCCCTCAAGGTGAACGCCAACACGAGATTCGCCCGTGCTATCGGGTTATCCGAGACGGCGGTGCAACGAACACGCGATAGAGGCCAACAAAATTCGATAATTCTGGCTGTAACCCAGTCAAAGCTATCAAGAGCAACGTATCTCACGAAAAGAGAAGACACCATCATTCTGGCGCTGTAAACATGATGCAGACTTTCCAACTCGTCTAATCTCTGCATCGAATTCTCAACATGACGGTGGCCTGCTATCTTGGTGCAAGAGCCCTCATTTCAACGTTCCTCGCGCCCGCATTTAACGTGACACTCTCCAGTTGCCGTACCCGAGTTGTATATATACATAACGGGCGTCGGGAACTGACCTTGGCATTCTTTTTTCACCTGAATACCGCGTCTATTCGCTTCTGGAAGCTATCTCAAGTTGTTTAAAACAAACTGGCCGTTTTATAAGTCCTTCTCAAGTGGGCTCATCCATAGTTACAAGTCTTCACGAAACAAGCACATCTCCTTCGTGCAAGTTCATAAATCGCTTTCGTTCTGTTTATGTTTCCGTTCCTTCAAGTTACGATTTCGGGCCTTTTCTTCATCCTTCAAACGGGTTCTCGGATGCATGATTCTGTGCTGAGATGCGTGCAACACACCACCAAATTTGCTTCGACGCGCCGAAAGCACCATCTAAATTTGGCAGACCTTTGAATATTAATGGCGTCATCTCTCCATTCCATTCCACTCCGGCCAATGAGAGGATTATTCATGAAGGAACTGAAAGGAATGCAAATATCGGTCAGAAAGCAAATAAATCTGGGTGGCTAACGGTCACGAAGTGCAGACACAGGCGCAAACACTCGCCGTATAAATTTGGGTACACACCCACTGTCAATCTTCATCTCGCCCCTTCCCCTCCCACTTCCTCCTCCATGGATCTCCTCTCTCCTCGCCCTCGGGCGTCCTCCTCATCCTCATGCCTCCGGGCTGTCTTTCCCCTTGCCGCTATGCTCGCCCGTTAGCCGCTGGCCGCTCGCCTAGTGAGTATCCTCTCCCATCGTCTCTGGCGACGTTAATACTGACCCGCCGTTTCAGCATCGCTCACTGGGTGGTGCCCCCCGCCAGGCTGAGCATACTGTTCGTGGTCGGGGTATGTACTCGTTCTCGCCGTTGTCAGATGCAGTGGCTGACACTTCTTCTGTAGCGCGCTGTCCCTGAGGTCGACATCAAGCTACCATGCAGCAAGCTGTCGCGCGAACGGACGGATAGACCGGACCCGCCGAGGCCAAGACTCCTCGTCCACCCTCCGCCGACACCCGGTCGCCCCGCTGTCCTGCCGCCGACAGCCAGGACTGCTAGCTGCGACCAAGCGCGCCCGTACCACCCACATCTCTTTCTCGCCGTCCCCCCACCTCCTCCCTCGACGCCGCCCCCCCGCCGAGACTCGCGACGACGATGAGACGCGCCCCCAACCATCTTGCAGGACGGATGGCTCGCCCACTGGACGGATAGGCCGAGGTCCGCCGGAACTAAGACCCAGGTCCACCTCCCGCCGACACTCTGCCGCCCCGCTGCCCTTTGGTCGTCCCTTGCCCTGCTGGTTGGGATGTCTCCTCAAGCTTCCGTCTCCACCGTCGTCCTCTCTCTCCTCCGCCGCCCACCTTTTCCCTCGACGCCGCCCCCCGTCGAGACCAGCGTGACAACGAGACGGACCTTAGCCATCCTACAGGACGGATGGGCTGTACACGGGATGGATAGGTCGAGGTCCGTGGCACTAAGACATCAAGTCCACCGCCGCCGATGCTCGTCCGCACCGCTATCCCGTCGCCGGCCCTTGCCCTGTTGGCTAGGATGATTCTCAAGCAACGTCTCCATATCGTCTCGCGCACCCTCTCTTCTCCGCCCACCCACCATCCCGCTCGGTGCCGTCCCCCGCTGAGCACGCGACTCGTCGGCGCTTCGAAGTCCCAAGAAGGAGGACGAGACGGGCACTGCAAATAGGGATTGCGCGCAGTGCGAAAGGACGGATAGGTGGGGCCCGCCGATGGTTAAGACGTAGTCCACCCCTCCGCCGACCACCCACCGCCCCGCTGTCCGGACGCCGCCGCATGCCCTGTCGACGGAGACGATACGGCGACGACGACCGCAGCTTCACTCTCACCACCACCACCACTCCACCACCGACAGGACCACGACGCGAAGACCAAGAGGTGCGGCCGATTGGGGACGCCTGGCTGGCCGCACGCCGCGGTCCGTGGTCGACACGACTCAGCACGACGCAGGCCCGGAGGGTGGACGCATTTCGATTCGGGACGCGTCGGGCTGGGCAGCTGTCGGGTTGGAGTGGTTTTGGTGCGGAAGAGTGTTTGCTTGTGGTTAGTTTCTTCGCTTTTTCTCTTAATCTGCTTAATGATGCTTATTGGTTTTCTTCAGGTCGTCCCGCCGTGTCTCCGTCCGCCCGTCTCGTCCGAGTTCTACCTCGACGCCGACAATCGCCCCACGCCCGCATGGCACCCCACGCCCGCAGGCACTCGGTCTCGTTTTGCTCTACGCTCGCAGGCACCCACGCTCTTTCGCCCCACGCCGACAAGGCCCGAAGCCGACGAGGCACCACGCCGACAAGGCATCCACGCCCACAGGCACCATCGTCGAGCACGCACACACTATCCTCCGCTGCGATGCGTCAGGCACTCGGTAGAGCTGGGGGCGTGGAGATGTATACACTTTGATCTTGGGGGAGGGGACGCCGTCGATTTTTTTCCTATCTTATTGTTTTCGCGTCATTTTGCTTTCCAAAGTCGTGGTGTTTTGTGTAGTTGCTCTCTGCAGTCTGCTATATCATCGTTTCTTGCTGCTTTGAATTCCGTGTGCCATCCTGAGAACGTATTCGGAAACCGAGATCCGCCTTCTACATCCACCATCTGAATGCCCGCACCCGACTACCTCACGTCCATTTTCGCACCTTACGCCTCCCCAGCTCTGCACCCGACGCGCCCCTTCGTGACGCTGACCTTCGCGCAGTCGCTCGATGGCAAAATCGGGGGTGCGGGCGGCACGCCGCTCGCGCTCAGTGGGTCGGATAGCATGGTGATGACACACTGGCTGCGGACGCTGCACGACGCGATTCTGGTTGGGAGCGGGACGGCGCTCGGGGACGACCCGCAGCTGAATAGTGCGTGCGTTTCTCTTCTTCTGCATCTGCTACTTACACTTACACTTATATTGATACTACTACTACTTGACTGAATCCATCTAATCGACTACCAGCGCGACACCTCCCGCCACCCCCGCCCGGCGCGCCGCCGCATCGTGCGCCGCGCCCGATCGTGCTGGATAGTGGGCTGCGGCTGCCGACGACGTGCAAGCTGTTGAGGAACTACGACGGCGGGGAGGGGACGGGGAGGCAGCCGTGGGTTGTCGGCGTCGCACCGGGCACGAATGACGAAGACGATGCAGTGGGGTGGGACGCACGGCGCGCCGCGCTGGAGGGCGCGGGCGCGCATGTGCTGGTGTTGGAGCTCGATCATGGTAGATTTTATCCCTCCTGTGCTCGTTGCTTATTGAATGGACTCGAGACGACACAGACGCATCCCGCACGCCCGCGCTGTTGGCTCTCCTACACGAGCAGGGCATCCGCACGCTCATGGTCGAGGGCGGCGCGCGCGTGATCGCGTCCTTCCTCGCGGCACCCCGCGCCGTCGACACGCTCCTGATCACCACCGCGCCTGTCCTGGTCGGCGCAACGGGCGTGGGGTGGGGCGTGGAGGGAGTGGTGGTATGTGTTCTTCTCTTTTATTGGCCGGAGATGTTGTTGACGTTCTGGGGTGTGGATAGGACGCGTTCCGGGTAGTCGAGACACGGCTGGTGGGGAGGGACAGTGTCGTCGCGCTCGTAGCGGGTGGAGAAACGACTTCGGGACCCTCGACGTGATGATCTCGTCAAGATGCTCCTTCGGCGGACGGCAAGAGAATTCCAACTGGGCCCGGTTCAACGTGCTCACACTGTATTGTGAAATCGATACGCCAAAGCGTCGGAACGCATGCTGCTTAGCTGTACATTTTGGCATTTGCACGAATGGGGCATGCTTGACTGGAATAGCTTCAAGTGGAGAGTCCTCACTAGGCCTCACTCCATAGCGGTCTGCGGGCGTCCTTTTTTTTTTTCTTCGCGCGGCCGCGCGCGATCGCGCGCTTCTACGTTCATCGCAGTCATCAAGTCTGACACGGTCAGGCACTTCGGATCGGTGCCGACTCTGTGGTTCAGATTAGATTGTTCTCAGGCCTTCGTTCGATTCGTTCGAATGCTAATATTAATTCAGTGGATCCTGCGAGGTCATTAATTGATAAGGACCAAATGACGGCGAGCGCGCGAGCGGGACGCACGAGCGACGAGTAGAGTTACGGGATGATTTTTCTCCAAGGTTATATTTGGTTGCTAAGAGGTATCGACAAGAAGAATGAAGACTGTACAACGTGGTAGAGGACCGTCGATGGTGGGGATCGCACGCTTGGACGCTGCTGGGATTGGTGTTCACAGTGGAAAACGAACTGGAATTTTATTCAGGTGACCGGTGATACCGGTGACGCTATGAACATTTAGTGACGTCGTTTTTCGATTTTTCCTTATTTTTGTGATGCAGCAGTGTGGTATCATTCTTTCCGCGCTTTGCGTCTTTTCTGATGCTGACCACCATGGCGTCCTGGGCGAGGTCCACCAAGGACGCCGATCCCGCCTTCCCCACCGACTATCCCACAAACAAGGCCCTCCCCCCGACCCCGGGCGTTAAACCGGTCCCCCCGTCCATCGCCCAGCTCGCCCTCCCGTCCCCAGACGATTCCTCGTCTCCGGGCTCCTCCTCCAACGAGTCCTATGAACCTCCTCATCTACCAGTTCAAGGGAAAAGGCGTCCGAATAGGCTGCGAAAACCGCCTCCGTCCAGCTACCCCTTCTCTTTCGTCCCAGAGGACCCGTCGCCATCCGCCAACTTCCCCTACATCTTTCATCGACCAGCCCCCAGCCCATCTCCGAGCTTTGTCACAAGCACATCCCGCGCCTTGTCCATGCACTCAAATCCGATTCCGACTCCAACAAAACCCGTCAGAAAACTAACTAAGCGCCGCCCGTCGCTCACTGACACACCTGCCACCGCCGATGTCTCAATGTCAAGCATCCCCGAGCTGCCGCCGCCTCCACTTCAGCGCAGAACCACGTTCAACTTTACCTTGCGTCGCAAAAAGACCTTGGGTAGGTCCACACAGAGCGAGGACGGCCATTGCTCGCTGCCACCTCTACCTCCACCCAGCCCTCTCGCGCTTAATATTGTACGCCATTCTCTCTGTCTTTTTATTCGCGTTCTAACACCCTCCGCTCACAGCCCACCTTCCGGCCTTTCCACGCCCGTAGACGCGATTCCTGGCACGTACAGCCCGCATCCGAGCCGCCTGTCGTCCTCCGTCATTCCAGCCCCCCTGCCTCCACCGACGTTTTTTCTCAAGCGGCCTGGACGGGCGTAGCCCCAAAAAACTTCGAGGTCATCCGCGGCTACCGTGGTGGTTGGAAGTCTACTTGGAGCCTCTCCCTCGCACCCGAAGAGCCACTGCCACCGCGCACGCGCCCTAAACCAACGTTCATCCTCGGTGACGAGTGTGAGAGCCCGCGCAGTGAAAGTCCCGTGGCGTTAGCTCGCCCACCACTCCTACGCCGCGACGCCGTCACTGCGCCCCAAAAGCGCCGATGGACACTTGCGATGGCGCTCAATGATGAGGGCATTTCTGATGAGCTGCTAGTCGAGAAGCTCGAGGCGCTACGCAGCCGCTCCCGCGTCGGCTCGGTTGCGAGCTGCGACGAGCATCCGGAGACAGCGGAATGGGACCGCGTGTGGGCCTCGTACGATGACGAGCTGGACTCGGACGACGACCTGCCGCCGGTGCCGCCGCTGCCCCCAGCCAAGGACACCGACAACCCAGGTCCCCGCACCGTGTCGATGCCTGCGCTGCCCACGTCCGAGACCGCGACATGGCAGAGTGCGCGCCGCGCGCTGCTCACATGCCGCGAACTTGTGCGCACGGAGCGGCACTACCTTGCTGGGATGCAACTGCTTTTGTCTAGTGGGACGCGGGCGCCGCCGCCGCCGCTTATGCGATCGTATGCGAGCGCGCTGGCCCGCGAGAGCGCAGGGCTGCTGCGGAGGATGGAGGAGGATCCGAGCGCGTGGGGCGTGGCCGCGGCGCTGCTCGGCGCGGAGGAGGCACTCGAGGGCGCGCTGGTGGGGTGGTGCGGCGTCGTGGGCGCGTGGTTTGTCGACTCGCGGCCGGGGGCGCCGAAACGGCTCAGCAAGATGCGCACGGGGTCGGAGATTCTCGAGGAACCGGTGACGCCGACCAAGTGGCGCATGCGCAACAGCTCGGGTGCGTCGTCGTCGGCTGGCGTCGCGACGCCCGTGTCGTCTTCGCCCTCTCTGCCTGCCGTGCCTCCTGTGCTGCCGATCCCTTCCGCAGGAGTTCTGTCAGCCAGCGTGCCCATACTAGAGCCGCCGCCCTCGCCGTTCCGCGCGCGCCGCAAGGAGAAGGATCCCCGCCCGGCTGTGCGCGATATCGCCATCTTGCCGACGCAGAGGGTGATGCGGTATGTGCTGCTGTACCGCGGTGAGCTGCCTTTCCTCTCACATTAATCGCATCGTACTCACTCGTTGTAGACCTCCTCGAGCACACCCCGCCGAGCAGCCCCGCGCGCGCGCTCGTCGCACAGGCGGTGGACACGGCGGTGCGGATTGCGCAAAGGTGTGATCGTGCGCAGGGGAACGCCGCCTTTTTGCAACGGCGGTAGATCACGAATCACGACTCACGAACCCGAAACCCAAAACCAAAATTATCTTTATTCACGCCTCAGAACCGCATCATCACCTTCACGACATGCATGTTTGTACATTTCCCATCCACGCCAGCCATTCCACGCTTTTCGACGCCGCCGCCGCCGCTATCATCCACGGGCGATGCCATTTACGCCTGCCTTCGTTCGTGTTCTCGCCTACGCCAGACATGCTGCGTACCACCCTTTCGAGCCCATCCGCCGATACTAATGCCCGCTCCTCCACCGTCCTGCGCTCTCCCCCCAGCGCCACCCACCCCGCATCAGCCACCGCCATGCACCCTAGACGTCCCCATATCATATCACCGCCGACACACTCCTGCACCAAACGCAAAAGTTGTACTTTTAGCTAGCTGTACAGTATCGAGCCCCCCCTTACTAGCACTCTATGCCCCTATTTCCGGGTTTTACTTGTATAGTATGTATACCTGATTATTGGATACCCGCCGGGGTTTTGATGTTTGGTAAAGTCGTCTGAGAACAGTCATTTGCGGCGCCCTTCCCAGGTATCATTGGCTTATAGCCGCCATGGCCATGGAGAGTAGCTCTCGGGACGAGATGAGCTATTGGGCAAATTCATAAAGCCCCGCCAACACCGTCGATTGCGGCACCCTGCCAGAACGAGAGTGTATTATTGGCTCAGAGCCGCCATGATGGGGATAGAGAGTAGCTTTCGGGACTAGATGCGCGATTGGGCAAATTCATAAAGCCCTGCTTGCCCAAATGTCAATGAAGGCTACATTTTCAAAAGCGCAAGATCAAGAAAGCAATTCGATTGTGACAGTACTAGAAAAAAATACACGAGAGCAGATGGTAACTATAAATTCGTATACAGAATGCACTGAAGGAGATGAGAAGAGGTCATGTTTGAACGAGTTCAACATACTTTGAGCGATACATCACTGGGCAGACCGTCAGGGACGAAGCGAGGGAAAGAGGAAACACGCACGGAGAAATACATCAGGGTGGACTGCGATTGATGGAGAGGTTTGAACCCGCGCCTGAATGCCTCGAGCGAACTGGCGGCCTGCCCTTCGTCGACCTGCGTGGCAGAATCCCTACGTTTGTTGCATTCAGAGCAGGTGAGAATGGGTAAAGAAATAAACTATACGAAAAGTCGACGGTCCCTTGCGGATCGTAGTGGTTTTTGGCCCTGGAGCACACAATGTCCGCATCTGAGGAATAATCAGAGACGGGATGACGAGGATAGAAATTGGACAAACAATACACGGGCGCCGGGATGGACACGGAGCGCGTCGAGCGGGCGTAGACGTGGCACAAGGCAAAGGACAGCGACTGTAGCGCGTCGGCGGAGAAGTTGTTTTCCTTGCGGCAGGGTCAGTTGAGAGTGTTTCAGGTCAGAAAGACGGACTCACATCGTAAAGAACCGAGTAATGAGCCGGACGACTAGTCCCTGCATAGATGGTATGGAGGTCAATGAGGAACGAGATAACGGAAAGGGGCGTGCTTGCCGAGCAATCCTCCGTGCGACTGTGTGGAGGTCAGAGAGAAATTATGGAAGGAGAATGGAACTCGCCTGGAGATAAAAGTCGAACTCGGTGGGATGAGAGACCTCCCTGTCGACGACGGTTCCGGCGCGGCAATTGCCAGAACGATCACCGTCGCGCTCGTTCTGGGGGAAGAAGCTAGAAAGAAAATTCTATGATTTAGTCGAACACAAGCAAAGAAGAGGCCCGTACCGCACGTGGTGACGCTGCAAGGATAGATCAGAGAATGGCTGAAACAAAACATGCGAGACCTACCTTCCCAACGACCAGGATCGTGATCTTCGGATTGATGTTGAGCGAAGCACAGGCCTCTGCGTATAATGATAAGTCGGATATGGGAAGAGAAGGGTAAAAAGCGGACTCTTTATGAGCGGGAGTTCTTGTTCGAGAACGGCTTTAAATTGCCCTTCGGAAACACCATCTACGAGAAAGATAAGCCGTGGAAAGCAGAGTGAGGAGATAGCAACGTACCGCGATAAAAGATGATGCGCTTCGGCGCAGAGGTTCCTGGCGCCTTCTTCTCTGCCATCTCCCGGTATCTGCAAAACGTCAACAGCGGTAGGCAGCGGGAAGGGAACAGCACGGTTACCTGATGTACATGGAGAGGACGTGTTTGGCCATGGGCTCAAGCTCCTCGATCATCTCAACGCGAGAAGTCTGCACGCGGCTCGCGGCGATGTACTTGGCAGTGTCCGAGTCGACGTTGGCAACGAGGGACGTGAACGAAGGACGGCCATCTGAGCCAGGCGCAGGGTGAATGACCTGGTACGGTTCAGTGAGGACAAGTCGAAGCGAGTAAACAAGGGAAGGACGAACATCGGCGCCCATCACGATCGTCGGATTGTGCGGGTCGGTCAAAACGCTAACGCTGGATGGGTCTGGGATAGTGTTTATCCCGCCGAGCTTGACGTTGATCCTGGGGGAAAGAAATGAGCAGAAGAGAGATGATCGCAAGACAACGCACTTGAGGCAAACATTTGCGTAGTACTGGGGCTTGGCGCGGAAACACTTGCTCGACTTGAGGCACTGTGTCGCGACGCCCATCTGGATGCAAAGGATGAGCTCGGAGGGAGTTGTCGTGACGCAGAAACAAACCGTGATATCACCGAAGCTGGGATGAGCAATTGAGAGAGCGCACAGCGAAGGGGACAAGAAGGACGTACTGCTTGACGGACGTGTAGATATCGTTGCCACCCTAAAGGTGCAATGTAAGCCACGCAAACCGCCGAGGACACTCACTCATACCTCTGGCAAGACAACGACCATGAGGTTGGGACCGGCCTTCATCTTCTGCGCGCAAGCGGCACCGGCGGCCTTCAGCTGGTCGGCAATCCTACCCTGACCATTCTCCCAAAAGATGAACGGGGTCGGAGCCAGCTTGATACCTGTGGAACATTGAAAAGGAGAGGAGAAGCAAGGGACTGGAGGACGCACCGACATCGCGGCAGCTGGCGCACAATCCGTTGATCATGTCGTTCGCCGCGCTCTCGTTGAACCGACCCTGTCTGTATATGGTCAGACTCGAACGACATGGAAAAGGACAGAATAACATACCTCTCGTAGATTACTACGACCCAACGGTCTATCGACACAGGCTTGAAGAAACGCTTGTCGACCATATTCCATGCACCGTCACGAGGAGTCTGGAGCCGATGAGCAAGGAATGTGCACGCACAGGAGACACGTACGATGGTCAGTTGGCGCGAGCCTGCGCCGTATTTGAGCATCGGAGGCTTAAGGATGCGAGCTTGGACCTTGAGAGGGCCCGAAGTATCGCATGTCATTCCGCCATGATGGGGACAGAGTAGCTTTCGGGACGAGAAGCGCGACTGGGCAAATTCATAAAGCCCCGCCAACACCGTCGATTGCGGCACACGAGAGTGTACTATCGGCCCAGAGCCGTCATGATGGAGAATAGAGAATTCATAAGGCCCTCCGGGCATCCCTGGTACCTCGGAGAGATGCAGGATTCAAGATACATATGAACAAGTCCCTTTAATTTACATGCGGCTCAAGGGTCGCTCGGAATGTCATAGTATACCAAAGACCGCACTGGCTTCTGCTCACCGATACGTAGATTGTAATTACGCTTGGCAGACGCATCCGGGGCTCTTGATACTGACATTGTCACCATCTACATAATGTTAATATTGGTCGACAAAAACAACCGAAAGTAAAAGAGTAGCGCACGCATAATAATTTTGAATCCGGCAGATAAATATTGACTGGAGGCTCGCATGGCGGATGCACTTGTATGAATATTGTGGACGGTCAATGTTCAACGATGTGCAGAGGGGAAGGCCGTAACAAATCAACGCCTTAGTAGCAAAAGCCCGGCTGAGATCCTATATATTAAGAGACAACGAACACTGCCACAGGAAAAGTCACCTGATATAATCACGGGACAAACACGGGACTCGGAACCTACCCGTGCACGGCGAACCCCGGGACTCGGAATCCGCCGTGCATTGGCGAGCTCGCAATCCACAGCCCGCCATACGGTAACGTATGCGCTCTGTCCGCGCCGAAGGCACGGGTCCTAAAGCTTGTGAGACACGAAAGGAGGAAAAAAAGAGCGGTGCTCGAATCACGACTTCCCCGAAGCGAACAGGCTTTCCGGATGCGCGGCTCTGGAGATACGGTGGGCGCTCCTGGCTCCAACACTGTTAGGTCTCCTTGTACCTCGTCATATCCCTCACTCGGTTCGAAAATTTTCGGCCCAAAGGGTCTCCCTGCTTGCTGCATGGACGAGAACATAGGCTTCAAAAAAACTACTTCTCATGGGGAGTTTCCAACTGAACAATGACTGTGAGGAGTACGTGGATAAAAGTTGAGAAAAAACAAGAGGGGATAAGGAACAGCAGTACCCCGCATAGAGTGAGGACCTCAGGGATGCATTTGATGTATAGTAGTCGCTAACTCCCTTGCGAAACGCCGGCTTGTTTCTGTACTTAAAGGCTGCTCGCTGCTCCACACTTTTGGGAGGTGCATCTCCTCGATATAAAATAAGATCTACAAAAGGAATTGGAGGAAAAGGAGTTGGACACGGTTCAATTTTTTCTGACATGTTATTCGGCAGCATTCCTTCATTGTGCCCGTGCAGGACTGCCAAGGCCAAGAATTCTGCAGAAAGTTGTGAAGGGTTTTTTTTAATGGGTCTTATCACGAATATCAGTAATCGGAATGTTGAAGTCCCCTCGAAGAGGTATAATCGATTATTTTGTAGTGATTCACTCCCACTGTCACAATTTCGATCGTTCCAATGCCACGTGACCAGGACAATCTCGATCGGGTGAAAAGGGTGCACGGAGGTATCTTGCCAGCGGGCGAATGTTGGGAGCTGGTTGGCAGGGGACTCTAGATTTGAAGGCGCATCGTAGGGCGGTGGATCTGATGGAAGGGATGGGGGCACGTTGGACTATGACATCATAGGCACATGGAAGGAGAGAGGCGCTGCGGCATGAGGCCTAGGGACCGCTTGTGTTGTACATTTAATTATATATGACAGGTTGATCGGTTTCATGATATTTATAGAATACCTGCAGAGTACATGCACCACTGTAGAATAGTATAAGTAGTGTAGCTCGACACTGTATTCTTTAGTCTTTTATTCCAGTTTCTTCTTCGCTCCTCTTACCCTCCACCCCCCAATCCCTTGTCACTCTGACTTGGGACGGAGACTGAGCCTAGTTGTGACATAATAAAAGACTACCCTTCTTACCTTCGTACCGCCCCTCACCCGACCATCCTTTCCCTTCCCCCCTACCCTCTATCCACTACTTGGTTTCTTACCTCTACTTGGACTCTCGTATTTGAAGATCCATCTTTCCCTATTCCCCACCCACCGACATTCTCCTTCGTCCACTGCGAAGTAAAACAATTGCAGCGCCAACTGTTTTCGGTCTATCATACAGACAGACGCTAGACCACGGGAAACGTTGAGTCCGTCCCAAGCCACATAGCAGTTGTAGGAGTGCCAGCCGGACCTTCGGGGAAGACTGCCTCACTATCGCCGGGAGGGTTGTAGAAGACCCGGGATAGTTCTGTTGCAAGTGATCGTTACAGCCCCACCCACCGCTCCGTGCGAATACAGCACGGCCCGTCGCAACGTATCGCGACACTCATACCCCATCAGACACCTCGTCCTCATCATCTCGATCCTCATCCCCGCCATCACCCCTATCCCTGTTCGAACCCCGACCCCCCACACCACCAAACCCATATTTTCCAACACCCGTCGTAATCCCCCTTCGGCCCACCATGCCGAGTTCCAAAGTTATCCTCGCCAACCCCCCGCCGTTCTTCAATGGCAACAAAGCCAAGTGGAATAACTTCCACGACACCCTCAGCACCTACATCGCCGCATACGACGATGAGTTGGACACCCAGAAGAAACGGGTGTTCTTCACCATTTCGTTCCTCTGGAACAAAGATGGCTCGGACTGCCTCGCGGCAGACTGGGTCCGAAACTGGAAGAAGCGGACTTTTTGTCGCAGGAGTCCTTCCAGCCACCTACACCCACTCGGCACTGATGGCCGACTTGGAGAGCACATTCAAGGATCAGAACCTTGCGCAAGTGGCGCACCGGCGCCTGACGGCAACGCGGCAGGGAAGCCGCTCGCTTGTCGAGTTCATCCAGCAGTTCGAGCTGGATGTGGAATTGGCCGGGTACAGCCCGAACTCGGCCAACACTGGGTACAATGCATTCCTGGTGGAACTCCTGGAGGACTTAGTCGCCAAGGAGTTGGTCGAGCAGGTGTACGCGGGCGGGAACCAGATTCCCGACACGTACAAAGAGTTCAAAGATCGCCTGATGGTGATCAACGGGAACCAGGAGCGGAAGAAGCTCCGAGCGGCTCAGAGGAGCCGAATGTTCTGGACACCGGCAGCTAAGACAGCCCCGGTCGTCAAGGGGAACAGTCCAGGTTTCGGCTCGGCGCCGAACTTGGCAAAGAAGATCGGACCGGGGGAGGTTGCTCCAATGGACGTGGACAGGGCCAGGCAGAATGCCCGCCCTTTTGCTATAATTGTGGCAAGGAGGGCCACATGAAGCGGGAGTGCCCGGAGCCTCCCAAGAAAAAATTCAATATCCGGTCGATTAAGGCCGAGGACTACTCGCAGGAGGATTTGGAGGCCCTGGCGGCCATTCTCCGTGAGAAGGGTTTTTAAAGGGGCCCCCGCTTGTGGCCAAAGCGGTGCCCCCTGTTCTGAAATTCGAGCGCTATTTAAATATTGACAATGTAGTTACCAAGGACTCTGATGATGATGATATATATAAGATGTAAATGCTAGTCTACGTAAGAGTATAAACGATTTTCTAGTAGCTAGTGTAGAAAAGCAACAAAAAATATGTATCTTGGAGAATCAGAATCGGAAACGTTGATAAGCCGTGTAATCAAGTACACAGGAATTTGCGCATTTTGCATATTTCTAGTAGTCAAACACGCGTTCTCTATATACAAGAGGCTTTCGGGAGCTCCGAACGAGTAGCCTACAAGTCTATTAGCACTGTCGAGACAATGTGGAAGACCCTATGGCGGTACCTTCACAAATGGGGCCAAGATCGGGCTTATTACATGGTCGAGACGGACTTCGTGACAGAGAAACCAAGTCATCAGAAGGCTTGAGGCGGTTTGCTAGGACACATACCAAGGAGAAGGGAAGGAAATTCATAATACCACGCACAGGCGAACCGAAGTCGCTCAGAAATGATTGACAAGACCAAAGTTGCATCTATTTGGCATCGAGACCACGACGCGTTAGATCACGTGTGGGCCCAGACCGTCAAGTCCGACGAGATCCGGACTAGAGTTTCACATGTTATTCTACGGAAACGGAGTAACATCCAAATTTAGACACGGAGAGATCCGAAGTTTACCAAGAACAAGAGTTTATACAAGAAGGGTTCGAGACAACCATATAATTAGGGATACCGTATTCAAGCTACGAAGGCTGTCGAGACGAAGAAGACCCTCACGAGCTCGGGACATAGAGCTACTGACGAAGAACAGGCGAATAGTAGAAAAACGGAACCAATTCGAGACTCAACCAACTGAGCAGTTTCATGAGTCGAGATGACTCCTCGACCAACCAATCGGAGGGATTACATTCGAAATCTGTGGGAATTCGCGGTTCCGGTGGTTGGGATATGAGTAATTAGCATGGAGTAAGGGACTTTGGATTTAGGTATAAATACGGGCAGGATTGTCGAGACAAGGTAGCACATATTGCCGGAGGTACCCCGTTGTCGCGGTGTATCAGCGGAGTAGGGTCGCTCGGGGTTAGCCCACTAGACACTGAGATAGAACCAATAGATCAAAGATTTGGATTTGAAAGTCTTCTCGACCAAAACCTACCTGAGATCTTGTATCAACACTACCTTGGGGCAACCCTACCGTCTTAACAGACAACAAACCTGACCTTTGGTCGTAAAACACACACATTTGTTCATCATTTGCTGCACTGTCCTTTGGACAAAGACCTATACTATAAGAACAGACTTGCGTCGAGACCGAGTAATCTTGTCGAGACAAACTCAGTCAGAAGAATTCTACGAGTACAACTTGCTCTAGGGTCGTCTATACGATCTTAAAACCCCGAACTCACACCGTTGACACTCATTAAGAGAGGAGATTGGTTGATTTGATTGGAGTGTTAGTGTTGGTGTTAGTTAGTTGGATCTTGTCCAACTTAGCATTAGCATTTTGCGTTCTGGTTCATTTCACCGTTGCTTCGAGAGTCACCATTTCAACGTAATTTAAAAAACAAAAAGATGGATGAAAGGAATAAGGAGTGGAGCTCCTTCAAGAAAGCGTTCAAAAAGGCCCCTGGAACCCAAACCAGTGAGAAAAATAGCGAGACTAAAAAGGGCGGCGATGCTGCGAGGGCTCAATCCCAAACCAGGGAGGAAGCGCCCAAGGAGAGGACGGAACGGCATGGAGCAAAGCCGATAAAGGTGCCGTTCGGCTTGAAGAAGGCCGAGGCGGCAAGGTGGTTGGCGTGGAGGGCAATGGGAATATCGGAGAACAAGCTCAAGGAGGAGCTGAGGGAACTCCAGAAGCAGAGGAAGCATCATGAGATGCTGGTTCCCGTCACATTAACGGCGTTGGATACTGGAAAGACACGTGCTGTCAAGGCTCTTCTCGATAACGGTTGCACCACCACATGTATTGATCGAGATTATGCCAAGGCAGAAGGCTTCGAACTCAAGGAGCTCGACGTGCACATCGTCGCCCGCAACGCTGATGGAACAGAGAACTCTCGGGGCAAGATCACTCACTATGGTCGAGTTGATCATGTCAGTCGGACCCCACCATGAGCACCAACGATTCCTAGTCACAGGACTTGGAAAGGCTCGTGTCTTCATCGGGTACGACTGGCTGTTCAAGCACAACCCCGAAGTGGACTGGCGATCGCAAAAGATCACTTTCTCATGCTGTCCGTCAGAGTGCAATATGACGGGAACGGAGTTCAGGACCGGAGTGGGGAAGGAGGAGGCGATTGAGGAAGGCGAGTCGATCCTATTGGTCGACTTCGCGGAGGCTATTGATTTGCGGTTGAAAGAGACCCAGGCACAGAGGATGGCGGAGGAAGCAGGGAGAGAGCGAGAGAAGATGACGGAGGATCAGATCCCAGAGCAATACCATGAATTCATAAAGGTGTTTGCGAAGGAGTCCTTCGATGCGCTCCCAGAGAAACGGCTGTGGGATCATGCAATCGAACTTAAGCCAGGATCAAAGGCTGTAGACTGCAAGATCTACCCGTTGTCCCGAGAGGAGCAGGGGAAGTTGACTGAGTTCTTAGAAGAGAATTTGGCGAGTGGGAGGATCCGGCCGTCCAAGTCACCGATGGCCTCGGCATTTTTCTTTGTGAAGAAGAAAGACAGCAGCTTGCGACCTGTGCAGGATTACCGAAAACTCAATGAGATGACGATTAAAAATCGTTATCCACTTCCGCTAATCTCGGAGCTAGTCAATAAACTCCGAGGTGCCAAGATCTTCACGAAGCTGGACCAGCTCATTAAGTTAGTATAACTAGATATAATGTGGCGGTCCCCGGCGGGTGTATTGCGATATATTGCGGCCGTTCCCCAAGGTCACGGGGTCTCGGCAGGCGGCATCTCGGGTGCTCTCAGCGGCCGCGGGGGGCTCTCAGGGGCTCTCGGGGTTGCTCTCGGCTGCCCTGTCGGACGTCGAAAAGGCATCAAATTTGGTTGTATTAGCGTTGGGGGGCGTTAGCGTCCAAGATGTACCAAAAAAGTATTCAAAAAGTATTCAAAAAAGACACCCCCACAGCACATCACACCAACGAGGCCACATCTTTCATGTCAACTCGCATCTGCGACCCTTCAGGCGCTGTCGGTTGCGCCCAATCCGCCTTCGTTTGCCGTCGCCGCCGCCGCCGCGGGCGTGCTTCCGGTTGTTGCGCTGCGGGCATCTTCGTCGAGTAGTGCCTTCAGCCCCCGCTTCAGGGGTGAAGCAACGGGGCGGTTCGTTCCGGTTGGCGTGGGCGGGGGCGCTGGTGCCGCGGTGCTTGGCGCAGGCAGTGCAGGCGGGGGCGCTGATGGCGCGTTGCTTGGTGCGGGCAGCGCGGGCGGGGGCGTTGATGCCGCGGTGCTTGGCGCGGGCAGTGCGGTTGCTGTAGTGTTAGTGTCGCGCACGCATCTGATGAGAACATTTAGTCTGTTGTACCGCAATCGAATAAGCGCTCCTTACCCGAGCATTCCCTCTAGGACCCACGTCACGTCCGCCACGGCGAGCTCCCATTCCTCCGACCCCTCCTCCATCGCATCACGCCACCATTTGAGACAGATGATCACGTTGAGAAACCCGTTTGCTCCGGGGCATCTCAACTGACCCCAATCGCCTTCCCCTTCACGCACCAGCTTCCCCTCTCGTAACCGCCACTCGGGATTGATCGACTCCCACCAACCCCACCACTCGCGGCCAAATCCCTGCGGGCTCAGGTCAGGGGTCCCAACGCGTGCGTTCTTCACCCAAACGCCGACCTGCTTCGGCCGGCGTTTGGCGGGATGCGTCTTAGTCTATTGAAGATTCTATCAGCATGGTTGCCTCCAGAAGGATACAAAGGAAACACGTACACTCGTTTGGAAGGACGATGATTCTTCCAGCTTCCACCACAGCTGTAACAGAACCGCCCAGTTCGTGCCCATCACACCTTTCTCGAGGATCTTCTTCCCATTCACCGCCCATTTGGCGGGTGCCACAACCCCTGCAGGCTTCCCAGCGGCCGCTTGCGTCGTCGAGGGCGCTTTTCGCACCCGGCTCCGCGTCGCCCTTGGCGTCGACACTACGCCCTCGTCGTCGCTGCTGTCATCGCTGCCGCTGCTTTCGTCGCTCTGGTTGCTATCCCACTCCTCCTCCTCCCCCTTCTTCGACCGTTTCTTTTTCCTCCCTCTCTCCTCCTCCGCATCCCGCTTCTTCGCCATGCCCATGAACGATGCCCCCCCACCAGATAGCCCCCATGCTGCCGTCATAGCACGATTCCTAGCCAGGTTGTTCTCCCGCACGAGCTCGATGCTCGGCATGCGACGCAACCGGCGGATCGTCTCTCCGCGCTCCACAACCCCCATCCCCACCAGCTCCGCGTGCAACGCCGCATTCAACGTGGGAATGCCAAAGGATTCGTCTGCCGGCATGAGCGCTTGCAGCGCGGCGACGTCGGGGACTACCGCACGTGGCGGCGAGCTTGGCGCAGCCGGTGCCGTCGGCGTTGTCTTGGGAAGAGCAGCGGGACGGGGACGGGGACGGGGACGGGGCTTTGCAGCGGATGTGGTAGCGGGCGCAGGTGGATGCACGTCGTGCGGGGCGGCGGGCACGGACGGCACGGGAGCAGCTGCGGTAAGATTCGTAGTAGCGGGCACGGCGGGCGGAATGGCGGGCGCGAGAGGCGTTGCGGATGGGGCGGGTGCAGACAAGATGGACCCCGCCATGATATCTTCGTCATCGTCTACCAACGGCGGCGGCGGCGGTGGTCCCATCTCCACATCACCGTCTTGGTCCGGACTCGCAGGTGGCGCCTCTGACGTGGCTGGAGCCCCCGCCGGCACCGTGGTAGGTGCTGGAGCCCCCGCCGGCACCACGGTAGGTCCTGGAGCCCCCGCTGGCACCGCGGTAGGTGCTGGCGCCGCCGAGCCATCCAGCGGCGCTGCCTGCCCCGACTCCTCTGTTAACGAAGTCAGTACTTATATGTAAGTTCATCTTGTGGACATACCTAAGCTCAGCGCATGCACAAACCGCAAGAAGCGCGGCAGCATTTGGGCATACCCTTCCGGATCCCACTTTGCCCAATCTTTCCCATCCACTAGCCCTGCGTTCGCACTGCGGTATGTTCAGCGCACTGTCGCAATTTGAATCCCAAAAGCAACTTACCTGACGACCTCGAAGGAGTCGCCGTCCGGACACGCGGCCACGATATTCAGTGCGTAGCCTGTGTACGCACGTAGCCCCGCGAGGAGCGGCGTCACCACCGCACTAAAGTTCCCGCGAACCCTGTTCATCGCGTTAGAGCAGCCATCAGAAAAAAGCGCAGACTTACTGCTTCTGTATCTCTGGGTCTACACTAGGCAACCCTTCCTCCCCCTCCTCGTACTCCTCGAGTGCCAGCGCGTGTGCCGCAGTGCAATCCTCCTTCAACTTATCTCTAACCTCCTCGGTCTCCTCCGCAAGCATCTTCTGCGCCACTTTGCATCGCAACGATATCTTCTTCTCTTTCGGTGCGTCGCCATGATCCCTCTCGAATCGCTCGTTAACGGCATCCTTGTACTTGGGGTGGTGCAGATAAAATTGATAGTCGGGAAGACGCCGGGGTGGGGCCTCATTCGCCTGGCGACGCATGCGGGCGAGGAATTCGAAGTAGGGGTTTCCGTGCAACCCCATGATCCCAGGGCGCTGACGGTTAAACCACTGCTTGATTTTCTGAGCGCCGCGTGTGAGTCGAGTCTATATAGTCTAATCTAAACCAAAGATTCGCACCTTAGCCGTCTGTTGCTGGATCTGGGCCTTCTCGTCCTCTTCTTCTAGCGTTAAGTCCTTGTCCAAAGCCTTGAACGCCGCCTCCGCATCGGCTGGCACCGCTTCAGGCGCATCGGGGGGCTCCTCGTTCAGGGGTATACGCCACGGAAACGCACGCCAGTAATCGAAAAAGAAAGGCGGCCAAAATTTTCGTGTCTCGCGGTTTTTTGAAGCCTCGACATAATCCGGGATGTGCTTTTTCAGAAATTCGAGCCGTTTCCCTTGAAAATCGCTCGGTGTCCCGCGTTTTTTGCGAGGGCCGTCGGTTTCCTTCTTTTTGGGTTTGGTTTGGGTTTTCGCGTTGGTTTTCGCTTTGGTTTTCTCGTTTGTGTTCGCGCTGGTGTTCACAACAAGCGACATGCCGGTCGCCTCTGGTTCCGGAGATGAGGCTGACGAAGCCATAGCCGCGTATGTTAGCTTAGCGAGAGTGCCCAACGAAAATTCGTTCTTTGTGTTTGTTGTGCGACCTCCCTTACACGTGATCTGTCCATAGAATTTCCTCCGCTTAGCTGCTCGACAAGACTCAAGTCGCACCAAATTTTACAACCAACAAACGGTATTATATATTATACAAGTCAAGATCTAAGTAAAGCTATCATACAAATATATGTGGTAATAGAAAATGTCCAAGAGATGGGGTAGTACTATGTGCGAGTAGAGGTGTGCAAGAAATGACGACGCGACATTATATAGTAAAGTCCAAGACAAAAGAAGGGAGCAGTCAAAAAAAGCAGACAAAAAAGGTGGTACAGTCCAAGAAGGCTACAGCAAGAAAGAACAGCGACAGGATAGGCAAACACAATATGCGGCGACGACGACGAGACAATGTACGCGATGAAAAAAAAAACTTAATCGTCCCCCTGGAACGGGCCGCCCGTGATCCATTCCTCCAGCTTGGCTATATTGTCGGTCACCATGATCTTGGAATCCGACAAGCCCAACGCTACCGCCGCCGCCCGCGCCGACGCCCACGAGTCGTAGAAGACTCCGACCCCGCGCACGCCGTACTGACGAACACGAGGAGGGGTGGCGCTGCGGGCGGGAGGGGTAGCGCCGAAGCCGGGGGTGACGAGCACAGAGGGGGTCGGCTGAGCGGGGGTTTGCCGAGGAGTCGCGGAGGGGGACGATGCCAGAGTAGCCGAGCGCGGCGGGTCCGAGGCGCGAGGAGTAGTTGGCGTCGGCGTAGGGTCGCCGCCGGCGCTGGAGGAGGTGCCGTATCGCGGAGGGGGGACATTGTACGTAGGAGCAGGGCCGGCGCCGAGGTTAGCAGCGTGGGCGCGGCCGGTGGGGGTCAGCTGGACGCGCGTCTGCGGGGTCACGCGAGGGAGGGTATAGTCCTCTTTTTTGGGGCTAGGCGAGAAGGGCTCGGGCTTGGGCTTGGCCGAGGCGGTGGAGTTAAACGGGGATGGCGCCGCCGTCGGTGAGGTCGCCCACGGGAAAGACGCCGCCGTCAGTGCCGCATACCCCCCGTGACAAGACTCGGCGGCTACTCCTCGAGGAGGGTGGCTTGCCATGGGCGGGGAGGCGGGGGCGAAGGCGGCAGAAGAAGTAGAGGGCACGGAGGGGCGAGCAGAAGAGCTAGAGGGCGCGGAGTTCGGAGGAGCGGCGGCGGGAGCGGAAGCAGCGGCGGGAGCTGAAGCGGCGGCGGGAGTGGCGCGAGTGGTGGGAACGGCGGGAGCGGCGGTGGTGGGAGTACGCCGCGTGCATCCGGGAGGCGGAGGTGGGTGGGAGGGGTTGTTGGGATTGCCAGCGAGGGGGAAGTTGACCCGCTCGAACGGCGGGCAGCCGTTGGTGTGCTCGCGGGCGCAGAACTCGTCCCACCATTCGACGACCTGGTCCCACCTCCGGAAGGACTTTTGGACGCTGTCGCTAAAACCCTCGGTCTGATCGCGCGCGATCCACCTGGAAACGATGCGTTAGAGACGTCGACGCAAGTGCGGAAACGACTTACGATAGCGAGAACACGCCGCGCACCCATCCTCGACCTACAGCATAGTAGAAACACTGCGCACAATGGTCGTGGCAGTGCTTATCTTCGTGGCCAGGGCTGGGGTGGTAAGGAGGGGAGCAGGGCATGCTGAAGAGCGTGGAGAGGGCGCGAATGGAGCGAGCGAAATGCGACGAGATGAGGGGGGAAAGAAAGAAAGAAGACTGAGGATGAGCTGGCAGAGGGGAGGTATTAAATGACCAGGCAGCCGATGAGCTGGCAGCGCGAGGTAATAGATGCAAGGCGTACAATGGGTGGCGGCTCCTTCTATTATTCTTTAGGTAAAAAACGGGGGACGAGGTCGGGCTGGAAGGTGCGAGAACGTCCATTGCCAGCACGACGGATGCCAGCGCATTGAATCTTGACCAGAACGAAACTCCAATGGCGAGCGACGACAAAACCAAGCAGTTATGGTGAGCGTAGTCGGAGAGTCACAATTTCTATATTCGGACTGATCTCGCTTAGCGTTTATCGCCCTCACCCCAATCTCGACCAGCGCCACGGTCTGGGCATCGCGCGCCACAGACCGTTCACCTTATACGTCCCGCGCATTCATCACTTCCATCAGTTCAGCATCTACCAGCCGACGTGCCCGTATTTTCTCCGCCGCGCCGCACTTAGGTACATCGGCTTGACTGACGGCGAAGGGGTCGAGCGCGTTTGGACCACGCCCATCCGCGTGCGTTTTCGTTGTTTGGGTGGTTCGGTCTCATCCTGATTCATGCGTCACAGGCAAAATTATAAATTTCTTACTTGACTTGCTGTAGATAATGTATTTTCTTGCATTTGTTTGTCAGTTTTGAGTGCCCTCGCAAATTACATATCGCGCCCGTTGTATGGTTTTGAGTGTAACAACAATAAAGTACTCGACAAGAAAGAAGTGGCTCAGTTGTAGCGTAGCAAAGGATCGTGATAGTCGGAAATGAGAGGTGCATCGTACCGAACGGGCCCGAAAAAGTCGACGTTGTCGTCGTCGCCGTCAGAAGCGGGGTCGGCAGCGGGGGCAGCAAGTTTGGAGGTCTTGAGAGGTGCGTCGAAACGACGCTGAATGTAGGCGTGGACGCCGTATTTCTTGATGTATGCGCGTTTACGGACTTTTCGCTGCTTCATGGCAAGCTCCTCACGGTTCCTGCGGACTGATGAGCGGCGCGAGGTGGATCCCAACATCGACGGCGTACTCGGCGCGATAGCGTGCGCTGGCCTCTCGAGCGCGGGCGCAGGCGTCGGCGTCGTCTTTCGTTGCTAGACGGCGCCTGGGGAGAATGATATTGAGTCTTGAAGAACAGACCTAATTGTGGGACACACCTAGCTGCGCGCACCCGTCCGGCTTCAAGTACTTTGGCACGGTTTCTACATGTACATTGAATAACGAGTGAATGGAGCGTGAAGTTTCGGAGACGCACCTTTCTCTGTACTTCTCTGAAGCTAGCCGACGAGATTCGCGGAGGCGCTCTTCTTTCGCAGTCGAATTCCTCGGCCTGACTCTGGCTCATGAGCGGAATAACCTGAGCTGAATACCATGAAGGACTTACCGAGGCTTCTGGGCCGAAGTAGTTGCTGCAGGGGCGGGTTGACGAGACATGATCGGGGAGGCGGGTAGAAAGGCAGACGCAAGTTACAAACAAGTTTGCTACATTTGTGCGTTAACGTCCCACATTGCTGAATCGCGGTCTTGCTCACCTCTTAAAAATGCCATATTAATCCTGCAGACACCAGCGCGAGATCCAAGACGAAGTGCCGACTCGGATTTGCCACATCTGAGTGGTAGTGGCTCAATAAAATATTCATTGAGTGGTGAGTGCGTCATATTGCTAGTGGTGAGTGCGTAATCTTGAAATGCGGACGGTTTTTGGGATGCGTGGATGAAGATCCTCCGACGGATTCGAATCATGGTGGCACCTAAATGTGTGTGGGAGCCCATTCCGACACCTCCGGACGCTTGTATCGCGGGTGTTGGCTCGTCGTCGTCGATCCTATCCGTGGGGCATTTTCCTGAAATCTGCGCAGCGCCTTGTAAATATCATGTTCCACGTATTCCGATAGTAAACTGACCTTCCCCAGAGGCCTCCAGTGATTTGCCCACTCCCTCTGTTGCGTTGGTGTGGAGAAACCACGTATAGAGACCACCGCACTCGAGAACAGCTGGTCGGGCGGTGTCGGTCATTTGGCGGGATGCTGACAGTGCCAGAAGCTAAAGATGAAGTTAAAAATGACTTATGGAGGGGATGAAGGGAGTTCTGCATGCATGGCCTGACCTGTTCACTCGATGATTTGGAAATAGGGGTAATTTGGCCCTCGACGGCGAGAGGCGCAGCCCCACTCGCGCTGCCACTGAGGATGCGGACTCCGGGTTGCTTCGAATCATGAAATGCCTAGACGAAAGGTATCGTGAATATCTCCGCTATAGCGAACGTAGGAAGGAAAGGAAAGGACTCACAGTGCAAAATGCGGACAGCGCTGACCTTGTATTGCAATCCTCGTAAAAAAGGCAATATCGAGCGCAGAAGTGCTTGCGCTGCAAGACTTGAAAGTTAAGGCCATCTTGTAGTCGTGTTTCGTTACGATTTCGGGCTGGAACATCTTGTATGAGCTTCAGAGCTCCTATCTGCTCCCGCGACGTAATGAGCCCAGTCCGCGGATGGATCGAAGGCGAGTTGGGTGCTTCTCGGATTGGGGGTGTTGACCAACGAGGGCGACACGGTCCAGCCATGTCGCGGGCGGACGCCTACCGGAAAAACAAGAAAAACAAGACTTCAGCCGCAGTATCAGACCCATCTGTTCACACGCACACGCACAGGTTCTCCTTGGAAGCGATCACGGGCCGAAAACCGGAGGATGATTCCATCACGACATATGTCGACCGTGTATCTCAAGACCAACGCCGTCGATATCGTGAAGAGGTGCAAGTAGGCCTTCCTTCGCCCATCAAGCGCGCTCGGTTGGAGGCGGCGAGTGCTTCTCTAGCGCACGATCCTGAGGAGACCCACGCAAACTTCCAGCCAGATGACTCGGAATTCGTACCGCCGGATCGCTACGAAGTAGACTTGGGATTCGAGGGCGACGACGAGGGCGCACCACGGCCGCCGCGGGTGCCACGCGAAGTCAAACCTTCTGTAGGTCAAGTCTCTCGGTGTTCGCATTTTCTCGCTAACTTGTGGCAGGATCCCGCTCTACATCGATTTCGCGCGCGCCGCGGGGAATATCTCACCGCTTTCCTCCGGCGCGACGGGTGCGGGAATGCAGATGCGGAACTGTGTCGCGTATGCAGGGAGCCCGACGCCGCGTGCGATTTTCGTTGCCGCGATTGCCACGGGGACGATATGTTATGTGGCCCATGCATGGTCGATCGTCACGTCGAAAATCCACTACACCGAGTCGAGGTGACTTTTACCCGCTTTATTATTCCTTAACAACACTGATTTTCTTTCTCCGCGGTAGAAATGGGAGTGTGGCTTCTTCCACAAGTGGTCACTCAAGGCGCTTGGGCTACGCGTCCAGCTCGGCCATCCCCCACGGCAGCGCTGTCCTCAGCCGCATGCGATGCACTCATCGTTCGTGGTTTTGCATACGAACGGCATCCACGAGATCGCGGTCGACGTGTGTGATTGCGAAGATGCGGCGTTAGCGGGTCCCCCAG
Source organism: Mycena galericulata (assembly GCA_029289565.1). Taxonomy (NCBI): domain Eukaryota; kingdom Fungi; phylum Basidiomycota; class Agaricomycetes; order Agaricales; family Mycenaceae; genus Mycena; species Mycena galericulata. Next base: position 5,889 of record JARKIA010000437.1, on the reverse strand, counting down.
AAATCCAAATGTTACGCGCCGGCTGGTTCCCCGCCACAGACAACAGGCCGAGGACTTGCGGGACGTTCGCCTGCTTGGACTTGTTCCTCGCCTCAACGCATCAAGCCAAAACAACGATCTACGATTTTTACGGGATGCTAGAGAAACTTACTGACAATACCGGCGTGAAACCTCCCAACCGCTACCACGCGTTTTTACGCATGTGTCGAGAATACCGCCATCTTTTGATGCTGAAGCGAGCGGGCCGTGGACATGAGCCCTCGGGGATCGAGGGAACTAAGCAGGGCGAACTCGCAGTTCTGTGCCCGTGTTGCCCGCGACCGGGCATCAACCTACCCGAGGATTGGCAAAATGCAGCGGCCGAAGATCAGTAAGTTCTCGATTCTCATCTTTGCGTCAACGATTGACTGAAAATTTAATAGATTTCTTTATATTCTCTTTCTTGCGTTGGACGCTTGCTTTCGATTGAAGCGGCGGCTCGTGTCTAGTCAGCTCAAGGACCCAAGCCTGGGTTCGGGGTGGTCTTACATACTCGAGACGTCGCCCTACCATGAGTACCTACTAACGGTGACAGATCAAAAGGAGGTATGTAACAGCTCACCGTTTCCCAAGGATTTGGTCTGATGCTAGCTCAGATGAGCACATGTAGTGGTCTCGCGGCCCTCGATTATGCTAATACCAAGTTCTCGCGCGGCTACGCAGCGACGGGCGTCGCTATGGGAGTATGCGCCCGCCACGAGTTCGTGCAGCCGAATGGAGTCGGAGATTTGCAAAAGGGAGAACGGTACGTGCATTCAATCTCCACCAGTCTGTAAGCGACTTAGTCCGGGGATAGATACGCGAACATGGATTACATTTTCGCTTCTATTCTGCGGCACAAAGACTGGCGCCTCTTCAAAATCATCTCGTACGACATCGTCTGTCAGTGGTGGGTAAACCTCAAGGCTCGCCTCAAGCTCCTCCCACCCTTGATTCGGCTGCGCGCGGCCCTCGAGCTGATGCGTTTCGTCATACCGAAGATGCACATCCACGGGCACACTCTCGCGTGCCAGCTCGCCTTTTCGCTCAACTACGTCCCTGGAAGTGCGCAGACGGATGGCGAAGGGATCGAGCGCCCGTGGGCACACATCGGAGGTGTTGCCTCCAGTACGCGCGAGATGACGCCGGGAGCAAGAGACGATACGCTGACCTGCCACTGGAGCCACTGGAATTGGCAGAAACTGATTTGGCTTGGTACGTATTGCGCCTTGATCGGCTGGGTTTCTGTTTGGACTGAGCGCAACGACAGCGGAGCGGCTCAGAACTAAACTCGACCGCGCGGAAACCGAGCACGCGTCGCAGCTGGAGGCCTTCACGACCTTCTCAATGCAACAGGCGGAGCAGGTGCCCGCTTGGCGCCAGTTGGTGGAGGATTTTGAGAAGGACGGCAAGAAGAAGAACCCGTACCAGAAATTGACGAAAGGTACGTTAACGGCGTAGCTCTTACTCAACTTTTCTCTAATGGCACCCTGGTAGTTGTGACGGAAGCGCAGGTCCGCTTGCAATTCGAGCGTGAGGAGGCGGCGCGCGTTCAGAGCGGCGTCCCCGGAATCCACGCCGTAAGTCCGAGCTCCTTCGTGAACGCGGGTTTGGAGGTGGAAGAGGACCAGTAAGTGGTACCTTCTCATTGAACAAAGGACGGTATTGCTAAGTAATGAACTCAGGCGACGCGTACGGCTTCAAGCGCACTTGAAGAAGAAAGCGACGACCTCGCAAGAAATCGATCTCGTGAGCCTCCGCCGAAAGCTCTCTCGGGATATGGACAGGCTACGCAAGCTTCAGGCGACGTACACCCCCGCGGCTCTTGTCGCACTGGATGCTCGGACCGTGCCAGATGACGAGCCAGTGGAGAGAGTGCCGCTCTTCCTCCCATCGGCGCTGACGCCGGAGCAGCGATCAACGGAGCTGGTCAGCGGTCTCGCGCTCATCGAGGAGAAGATGCGCCACGCGCAATGCGGGTCTGCACTCGAGGAATTACGCAACGACCTATACATCAAGTCGCGGTTGCTCACCTACAAGCAACTACAAGCTCGGCATCAAGGCTCGAATACGCGTGCGCGAGGGATCGTAACGCGAAATGAATCCAGGATCAGCCTGCACTCCGAGAAATACCAGATGGCGTGGGAGGCGTTAAAGCGACTTGTGGGTGGAGATCCGGGGAAAGTGGGGTGGCGAGTGTTGCGCAAGGAGGACATCCGGTGTATGGAGGATGCGGAGGAGGTTTTGCGGGGGGCGGAGAAGCGGCGATTGCAAGCAGAGCGCCGACTGGCGCGCGAGGTGGAGCTGCGTGCGGAAGGAGAGTTACCGCCGTTGACGGAGGAGGAGGAGGGGGAGCGGATGGCGCGGGGTGGGGAGAATGTGCGCACAGTGTCGTGGATCTGGACGGGGGCGGGAACGGCGGGAACAGACGCGGACGTGCAGGAAGGTAAGCACTTCATGGTCATTTGTGATGTACGCACCGCTGACACTCCTTTAAGCTCTGCAGATTGAGTGGGCCAAAGCTTACGCGCGAACGCGGAGATGGCGTGAAGAAACACGGCTTGTGAAGGAGGAGGCGCGGCGGCTGCCTCTTTCTTTGGAATATGTCGCAGCCCAATGGGACGCGCGAGCGGCGAAGGTACCTATTGGAGTGATACCGATTGAGGACGCCGAGGGAGCGGTAGCGTATGGGAAGAAGCAGGCCGCGATGTATCGGAAGATCGCGGCCAGGGTGGACGTGACGATGACTGAAGTGAGAGCAGGGAGAGGGAAGCGGCGAAGAGCGCGGGAGGTGTGGGCGGATGATGAGATGGACGTGGATGGGGTGACGGGCGGCCGAGGCAGAGGAGATGAAGGAGATGAGGATGAGATTGGGTTGGAGGAAGTTGAGGAGGAGCTCGCAGATGTGCGGGGCGATATCTCGGATGATGAACACATCCTCGCGGGGGGAGCAGATGATGATTGACATGAAGTCAAATGGGTAAGTCGAGTGTTATTAGTGTATCGCTCGAATCCGGCTGCTCACAAGTTATGTAGGAGGGTCCTTTGAGAAAGATGCGCGGGTCTTTCCCAAGTCATCATTGGACCCGAATCCCGCCCCCATTTTCCGCCAGCACCGGTATCATGTTCACCGTCGCGCCCACCCTTGTGCACCACGTCCCCGCCCCGCCATCACCCTGCCGGCGCCATTCCCCGCCACAGCGCGCGGCGTCCCGACACCAGTGCCCACCGCCTCTCCGCCCGCCCCGACGTTTCCCGCCACAGCGCGCAGCGGGCAGCGCCGACTCATGGCACGCATCGCGCCCACCCTCGTACACCGCGTCCACCGCGGCGGCGCCGTTACCCGCCACAGTGGCGCGGCGTCCCAACCAGTGCGCAGCGGGCGGCGCCGGAATTGTTGCGCCCATCGCGCCCGCCCTTCCATTACATACGCCGCGTCCCCGCCCTCTATCCCCGCCGTCGCGCCGTTCCCCCCCGCCACAGCACGTGGCGGGCGGCGCCGACATCATGGCGCCCCATCGCGCCCACCGTCGTGCACCGGAAGCGAGGGCGGCCCGGGCGGCGGGCGGCGGGCGGCGGCGGCAGCGAGGAGGGGCATGGGGGTGATGTGCACCGTGCGCAGAGCGCGCAGGGTGGAATGGACCGGCGGGAGGTGCGGCGGGCGGCGGGCGGCGGGTGGCGGGTGCGAGCGGCAGGCGGCGGCGGCGGCGGCGAGGAGGAGCCTAGGGGTTATGTGCACCGTGCGCAGAGCGCGCAAGGTGGGGAATGGACCGGCGGGGTGCGGGCGGCGCTGGCGGGCAGCGGGTGGCGGGTGGCGGGTGGCGGGTGGCGGGCGGTGCTGCCGACGGTGGGCAGGCGGGAAGTGGATGACGGCGACGATGAGACGTGGTAGCCGATGGGGGTGCGGCGGGGGGCAGTATATAGGTACTTTCTGGCGCCGCTTTTGGTAATAATTTTAGCACGTGACTGATGTGCCGAGGCCCGGGTGGCCAAGGTTCTGATGGCCTGAATGGCCCAGTGTTTTTGGGACTCCGACAGAAGTGCCGAGGAGCCGTTCGATCAACCCCTGGGGCAAACAGAACCCATCGGGTACCGAATGTGGTCTGCCGCAAGATATCGCAATACATCTTGTGGGAATTGCGGGGTTGTATCGCGAAACATCGGCAAACTGGGGTGGCTGCGCCCTGGGGCCGAGTCCGCGGGAGCCCACCCCGTGAATTCCCTTCGTGCGCGTCGCTCACATCCGCCCACCCAGGCCCGCCACCTGCGGCACAACCTCATCTCGCCGACGTGCGCCGTCGTCCTATCCGCGACTACCCCGACGTGCTCAACACCTTCGCCCTGCGCCTGAGGCCGCGTACGCACCGCATGCGACCACGCGCACACGATCGCGCCGTACCTCACCGCGACGACCACGGCCGGCGCAGACGACGTACGCGCCGTATGTGCCGATGATGCGGCAGCACTTTCATTCCAGTTCCCGAGGCTTCGAGCGCCGCAGCGTCAGCCTGGTACGTTTTTCTTGGGACTCCCTCCCTCATTGCCGCGCTAACCCACTCCACTCTAGTCCCGCGACCTCGAGCATTGTGTTCTACACATTCTATTGCCATATGCTCCTCGTTTAACTCGAGGAGAGCCGTACTGTTGCGCCCGCGCATCCTCCACCGTGCACCATGTATTGCGACGCCGAATCCGCACAACGCCATTCGAGCATAGCACGGGGCACGCACGTCCTCGCGTTGCGTACGCCACCCATTTCGCGCGTGCGTGCTGGCGGGTCTCCGTAGGGCAGCGAGACAGTCGACCGGCGAGACGAAAGAAGCGCGCAGTTCGAGTGCACGCACGCCCATCTACACACCGCGTCCCCTGCGTCCCTCGGAATCCGCGCAGCGCGAGTCGAGGTGCATGGATCCGGAGTCGATCGGGCGTGCGGCGCGTCGGACGGACGGTGGGGTGGAATAGGGTCGTACCAGAGAAGACGAGGGTAGTATGGTGTGCAGCTCGAGCACACGCACCGTACACGCCGCTTCCAACCCGCTTCGCACCGCGTCCCCCCTCCGAACCCGCGCAGCACAACTCCAGCCCGCGCACCCAATTTCAGGCGTCCGAGTGCGGCGCAAAGCAGGGGCAATCTCCGCGGAGGCGCTGGCAGCAGGAGCGTCAAAGGCGCGACCGCCTTGTCCGGACGCGTATGCAACTACATCCAGTGTGTCCGGTACTCTCGCGGCTCTCCTCACCCCCGTCCCCACGGCCATCTTTCGACCGAGTGCCCGGCCACTACACCCACCATCAATACCTCCGCGCACCTTATCGACGCAGACGCCGTCAACTGCGTCGTTCGCCGCCTTCCCCGGGATTTCAGCGGCGCCTCGCCATCTGTCATCGGGGAGTGCACCCAGCACCCAACAACGCCGCAACTCCGCCACCTCACCCTCCTTCCGCCGGCGCCGGCCCCGCATGTCTCGTACGAGATATTCGACGCCGTCGATGCGGCATAATGTCAATTGGGCACGAGAATGGCCACGGCGTAAGACACCCGCCCTTGGGCCGCCTCTCTCGCCCTTGCGCCGACATCAATGCCGTTGCTGGACCCACGCACGTACACGACCCCGCCCAATCCACGCGCCCTACATCTGCTGTAGCCGCCCACCCTCATCCTACGCACACCCCAGCGCCTTCTTTGCGAACCCGCTGACACACATGCCAACCTACCTGGATAGCCGGCGTGGGGGCAGAGGATTGGCACGCGAAAGTGCGCTGATGTCAGCGCTGCGATGCGGGCAACTTCGAGCGCCGCTTCGCGATTCTCATGAACGTAGGCTTCCGCGTCACCGAGGACCTCGCTACGTGCGTCTCTTGCCATCTATTACG